>JAQZBX010001830.1:67314-78405 GCA_029593785.1 Cabassous unicinctus | reverse complement strand
CTTTTTTTTTTTTTTTTTTTTGTTACTGTTTGCATAGAATATCTTTCCCAACCTTTCACTTTCAACCTATTTGTGCCGTTGGGTCTAAGATGAGTCTTGTAGACAGCATAAAGTTGCATCATACCTTTTTCTATCCATTCTGCCAATCTGTGTATTTTGATTGGGGAGCTTAATCCAATTACATTCAATATTATTACTGTGAAGGCAGTACTTGAGCCATTTTAGTCTTTGTTTTTTATATATCATATCTTTTTTTTCCTCTCTCTCTTTTTACCTTTTTAGTTACCCTTACCTGATAATCTTCATTTCTACACTCTACTCCAAGCCTCTTTCTCCTGTTTTTTCCTTTTACCCTGCAGGACTCCCACCAGTATTTCTTGTAGGGCAGGTCTCTTTTTTGATGAACACTGTTTCTGTTTATCTTTGAATATTTTCAACTCTTCCTCATTTTTGAAGGACAGTTTTGACAGATAAAGAATTCTTGGCTGGCAGTTTTTCTCTTTCAGTACCTTAAATATATCATACCACTGCATTCTCACGCCCATGGTTTCTGATGAGAAGTCTGCGCTTAGTCTTATTGTGGTTCCCTTTTATGTGATGAATAGCTTTTCTCCTGCTGCTTTCAGGATTTTCTCTATCTTTGGCATTTGACATTCTGATAGTATATGTCTTGAAGTAGAATTATTAGGATTTAGTGATCTGAATTCGTCGATCAAAAGCTGTGACCAGTGCTTGGCCATACCCACCCCCCTCGTTCTTGGGGGCAGGGGCTTCCAAGTCCCTCTCTGTCTGCAGTAGCCAGCCAGGGACAAGACCCCAAGGCAGCCTGCTTGTAGAGGGGAGATGGGTGCCAGCAGCTGCCTTGTAGTGAGCTACTTGCAGTTTTTTACTGCAGTTTCTCAGCCTCTTCCTCCTGCACTTCCCTGGATGCTGTGCAGTGCTCCCCTGGCCTCTGGAGCCTCAGAACAGTTGTTTTAGACAACTCTTGCCTATCTGCTAGCTGTTTTGGAGGAGGAGTGAGTCCTGGAGCTCCTTATTCTGCCATCTTCCTGGAAATTCTCTTCTTTGTTTACTATATTTTAAAACTATGCTATTGGATACATTCAGACTTAGGATTGTTATGTTTTTCTATTAAATTTAACCGTTAGCATTATGAAATGCTCTGTCTCATCTCTTATAATACTTTTAGCCTTAACGATTACTTTGTTAAATGCTAATATAGCCACACTACCATTTTAGGGAGACTGGGAAGTGTGTTCATGATGTCTTTTTCCCTCATTTTATTTTTAATATTTGACTTTTCATTTAAAAATATACATGTCAATTATTAAAGGAAGAACTTCCTTTTGTATTTCTTGTAATGTTGGCCTCTTGGTGATGAACTATATCAGCTTTGCGGATCTCAAAACTTCTTTAATTTGTCTTCAATTTTAAAGGATGTCATTGATGAGCATGTAATTAATTTTAAGTTGCCTGATTCCCCCACCCCCCGCACCCTCTTGAGCACTTTTTAATGCAACAAATGGAAGCCGTCAATCTTACTGTTGTTCCTTTGAATTTATCTCTTTTCTCTGGCTGCTTTTAAGATTTTCTCTTTATCCTTTGTTTTCAGCAGTTTAACTTCGATATGACTGGTATGGTTTTTTTTTTTTGCATTTTCTTTCTTGAGGGTCACTGAGTTTCTTGAATCTCTGTTGATTTTTCACCTCAATTTTGGAAAATTGTCTTTTGCTTCTAGTATTTTTTAATTCCATTTTTTGTTTCCTCTCTGAGATTCCAATTTCATGAATATGAGACCATTTAACTATGTATCATGCATCTCATACTCTCTAGTCTGTTTGTTCCATTCTTTTTCTCTGTGCTTCAGTTTGGATAGTTTCTCATGACTTGTCTTCAAGTCCATTTGTCCTACTTTCCTCTGTGACTGTTCTGCTCTCAAAGCTGTGAGACAGGTTCTTAATTTCAGATATTAACTTCTCAGCACATTTCTTTTTTTAAAATAGTTTCTGTTTAAAATTCCATTGTTTTAACTATTTTGTTCATCTTTTCATCTATGTCAAGTCTTGTCGCCTAACTTCAATGTCTGGATTATATGAAAGTCTGCCCAATTGTCTTGTTTTCTCTTGATTATCTTTTTGGATATCTCTTAATATTTTTATTGTGTGCCTAACATTGTGTGGAAATGAACAGTTACTTTCTTTCAGACAACAGGGAGGTTTGCTTTTTGCTCTATTAAGCATATAGGATGAGGTGTTGATGACTTCAATACAATTAAGAATTAAGCAGGATCACTCTGGGTTTCACAGTGTCCAACTTTGGTTTCAGATGTCTCTAGGGCAAAATTGTTATGTGTTTATTTGAGACCTCTTCCTCTACTGGGACTTTGTATTCTAAGCATTGGAAAACTGTGGAAAATTTACTCTTGCCATTTTGGACCAGCCCCTCTGTGCTTCCTCATTGCCCCATCACTAAGTAGACATACCATTGGGAAAGTTGGCCACATATTTGGGACTTTTCTAGATTTCAGTCTGTCATTCTAGCCATGCAGACATCTAAAGTACTACTAGTTTCTTGTTTCCTCTACTATAGTTCCTCTTCCTAAGCTAAGCTCAGTCCTTACTGTGCTCAAACTCTGCAGATGCACCATGAAAGGAAAAAAAGGAAATGGCAGTGGTCTTACCTCTACTTGGAAGTGCTCTTTTAGCTCTGGGTTTTTTAATCATCTAGTCTTCCATGTTTCTACAGCTCTCTTATATTGTTACTGGATGGCTCTGGTTTCTGGGCTTCTAGGTTCTTGGCTTACATCGCATAAAAGAATTTAAGGAACACCATAGGGTAGGCAAGGGAGTAAAGAGTTCATTAAGAAACAAGAAAATGAGAAAAGTACACGGTCCTAGTAATGGACCACAGGCCTACTGCAGGGTGAGTTGCATGCGTGGGGCCCCAGGTCATGGCTTTTTAAAGTCTGATTGCTGTTCTGATTTGTTGCCCCACCTGGCATTTCTCAGTGAGCCAATGGTGAGGCCTTTTGAGGATATCCGGGGCTTTCCCTTGACCCTGAACAGGATTCTCATACCAAATGAGATTCTCCTTCCAGGGGCTCATGGGATCCCTCAGGAGGTTTCTAGGTGGGATCTTACAGCCATGTGGTCTGCCGGCCATGTTTTCTCTTGGCCATGTTGTCAGCTGGGTCTTCAGCTGTGACCCAAGTCTTCCCTTTCCCTATACTAACCTGCCTCAGTATTTTATAGTTTTTGAAGGAAGAACAATTGCTTGCTGATATCTAGTATATCTAGTATACTACCTTAAGGAAGAGGAAGTCAGGAGTTTATCTTTACAAAAAGAAAAGGCAGATTATTTTAAGAGTGCATATTTGTATAAGCATAGTAATATTCTGAGTAGTTTTATCTGTATGGCATACTAATAGCAATATTTTTTCTTTCTAACAGGAGCCTGTTTATCAAAGTATGCTGTAGACTAGGGGGTCAGCAAACTATGTCCCACAGACCAGTTTGGCCTAATGCCTATTTTTGTATGGCCTGTGAACTAAGAATGGATTTTATATTTTTAAAAGGTTAAAAAAATGTTTTATAACATAATTATATGAAATTCAAATTTTTGTATTCAGAATAAAATTTTTTTTTAAGATTTATTTTATTTATTCCACACACCCCCTCCCGCCCCTGTTATTTGCAGTCGCTGTCTGCTCTCTCTGTCCATTTACTGTGTGCTTTCTGTGTCTGCTCGTCTTCTCTTTAGGACACATTGGGAACCGAACCTGGGACCTCCCATGTGGGAGAGAGATAGAAGAGAGGTGCTTGAGCCACCTCAGCTCCCTGTTTTGTTGTGTCTCTTATTGTCTTTCCTCTTTGTGTCTGTTTGTTGCATCATCATGTTGCGTCAGCTTGCGGCTCCTAGCTTGCCTTCTCCAGGAGGCACCAGGAACTGAACCCAGGACCTCCTATGTGGTAGGCGGAAGCCCAATCACTTGAGCTACATCTGCTTCCCCAGAGATAAAGTTTTACTGTAATACAGCTGCCCTCATTTGTTTAGATATTGTCTATGGCTGTTTTTATGCCACAATGGCGAGTTGCTGCAACAGAGACTATATGGCCCACATGTAAAACATTTACTATTTGGTCCTTTGCAGAAAAACTTTGCCTGTGTCTGTTTTAGACATAAACTTGGTAATTTTTAATTTCTCATTACTGTGTGAAATTTAACAGAAGACTGAAACTTTATTGCAGAAGTCCCTTAAATTTGGGCTTACAGAATCCTAGCATTTTAGAGCTAGTTAGAGCACCAATGATAATCTCCTTCACCTCTTCATTTTACAAATGAGGAGATAGATTCAAAGTGAGAGAGATTTTAAATTATTATGACTAATTTTTGTTTTGTTTAAAAACAGATCCCAGTGATAAGCTGATAGAGAAACAGATGATCTATATCACTGAACTTTAAAGTTTGTTTCTATACTGCAGAAATTTTTGGCTTTCTTTAAACAGTGTTAGCTAGTAAGAAATCATCTTTGGAATTTTTAAAGTAATTTAAAATATATATATATTTCAGGCTTGTTTATAGCCTTTGCCTTTCATTATCTCATGGGCATGAGGTTATTTTTGTGGGAAGACTACAAATCTTACAGAATCTATCCAAGATATTCTTTATTAGGCTCCTATTGATTTAATGTTTTAAATCATCAGAAATTCTAAGGTTAATTGTTCTTGTATAAGATTGAGTTCTAGAGTTTTTCTTTTACTTCATCTATCAAATATCAGGAAAAATTTAAGCTTAGTTCTAATATGCAGTCATAAAATGAGGTGTTCTGTTACTAATGAATAACATTTTTGCTTTCCAGTGTTGAATATATGTTTTCTTCACATAATTTTTTGGTCATTTCTGACTCTTTTTGACAACTCTCCATCCCTAACAATCCAAACAAACAAAAAACACTGTAAAATTAATTTGTAGGAAATTGGGGAAAGCTGATTCTTCAGTTAGTCTATATTCAGGAATCCGTGCATCCAGATTCACTAAAAATTGCCAATATTCATAGAAAGAGTATTTTAGGATTGCATATAAAGTCATTTGAACTTTAAAGAAGCCCATTAAGTAAAACAGACAAAACCATTGGTCTGTAATTGTGAAAATTTAAGTCATGGATAACTCAGCTTCAGGAAATCCATTTGAAATAGATTTATATATTCTGCTTCTCCAAAGATTGGTTTTGAGTGAAACTTGATGTTTTTCTAAATTGTATAAGAATGGGCCAATCTTTTAACAATTTCATATTTCTGTTGCTTAATGACAGATATTCCTCAAGTAAACTTTAGTGTAAAGGACGGTTGGCTTCCTAAACCACACATGAAATATAGCCATTATTTTTCATTCACTTATTTGTTCCTCTAATATCTCTTAAGTATCATGGTGTGTTACACACTGAAGCAGGTGTCGAAAATACAAAGTTGAAATAGACATTCTTCATGCTCTTACAATGCTCATAGTTGAATAGATTGTGTAAATAGGTATATCTGTGCATGTGTCGCATTTCACACTGTTAATCACATTTCTTCTCTTTACTTTTGTAGCATACTATCTTGGTGAAATGTCATCCATATACATGGTTTCTCTATTATATCCTTTGCACCAGAAACTGTGTAAAATAATCCCATGGGTAACTCCTTAATGGATATTTCTGGCTATAGTAACCCTTAAAATGCATTGCCATATCAATAGATCTGTACTTGGTCCTCTGCTTATTTTACTCTCTGAGTAAGGTATGTAACTATAGGTCTGAAATTCCTTCTTTTCTTCCCTTCTTCTCTCCTTCTTCCCACTTTCTCTTTCACTCTCTCTCAAAATACTACTGAGTACTATGTTCCAGGCACTTTTCTGGGCAATGACGCCACAGCAGTGAACAAGAAAGACATGGTCTCTGTACACTTGGAGCTTATAGCTTGGTGAGGGTGTGATACATTGAACAAATAATTCCATACATAATTATAATTGTGGATTATATAATGAAACAAAAATATAAGATAAGACCAGAGTGTTTATTAGGGAAAATAACCCAGTATGGAGAGTTAGAAAGACTTTCCTCAGTAAGTTACACTTATGCTGGGACCTCAGAGATAGGTAGTAGTTAAGTAGAAGCTGTGTGAGAGCATTCCAGGCCGAGGGAAAGCCTTTGTGAAGGTCCCTAAAGAGCCTAGCAGGTTGAAACAACGGAAATAATGACCATGGTGACTGGAGTATGATGAACAAATTGGAGAGGGATGCAACATGAGGCGGAAGAGGTTGGCAGAGGTCAGAGCTTGCTAGAGGACCTTTTAAACCAGGTTGATGCTTTTGACTTTATCTTAATAACATTGAGAAGATACTAAGGGTTTTAAGTGGGGGAATTACCCACTCAGATTTGTGTTTTAAAAAGTTGACTCAGGTTCCTATGAAGAATGGATCGAAATGGGGCAAATGTGAATGTGTAGAAATGATTTAAGGTGGTTTTGCAGGAATCCAGGCAAGAAGTGGTGGTGGCATAGATTATTAGCATAACTAGAGTAGAGATGGTGTGGACAGAGTCAAGAACTATTTACGAGATATAATTATTGGGTTTATAGTGATTATTTTGGTTTGGAGAGTGAAGCTGAAGGAAATGTCAAGCATAAAATTTTCTTATGCTTGTTGCTCACGTATGACTTTTTGACATTTTATTATCTTGAACTCAGACATCTTCAAAATTGAACCCATTTTCCCCTTCTCAAACCAACTCTTCCTCCTGACTTCATTTTTTGTGAATGACGTACTTGACTTCCAAGAGACCTATGCTTTAAAATTTTTTTCTTTATCACTGCTTCCATCAAATTCAGTATCAAAGCTTAAGGACTTGACCTCTGCAGCATCTAGTATCTCATTTTTTTTTACTTAATTTTTTCACTACCAACACTATTACTTTATGCTGGGATCTCATTTATTACCTTTTGTCTTTATTATTGCTGTAGCATCCTGTTTCTTTATCATTAATCTGTGCTTTCCGTTTAAGTCTCTGAGCTCCTTGAAGGCAAGAACTATCTTTTCCTTCTTGAATCTTCAGTAACTAATAAGTGTGTTCTAACATGTGTACCATCCTCTGCATGGTAGGCAGTAAAAAAATATTAATGGAAATGGAAGTTTTAAAAATGTTTTCCTTACCTCTTGTTTCTTCCAGTGTAATTTTTCTTCTTTACCACATATTTTTCTTCCTTAAAGTCACTCAGGGCTTCCTTTTCCTTAAAGAATAACTTGGCTTTAGGGCTGTGGGGTAATGGAAATCTGACTGGATATGTAAAGTGTATGAGTTGTGGGTTTTCCTGTAGTAATTTAGTAAGAATTCACTATTGAGACTTTTTGTGTGATAGCATTCACTACCATAAAAAAAGGTGGTTTTTTGTTTTGTTTTGTTTTGTTTTTTTGGTGGAGGGGAAGAGAACATAGCTCATATTTATTAGAATTCCCACTATTGGATAAAATTTAAAAAATGGGTTTCTTTGATGTCTTTTTTTTTTTAAACTTTATAAAGGTATTTGCAGAATTCACCTTTTTCTAATCCTTTATCACTTAATATGTGTTTCTTTGCTTCTCCAGTATTGTATTTTCTTCTCAACAACGACTTTATGTTAGTATTATGTCTACTTTAGATGCATTATTTCATAGACATAATGAGTTTGTAGAGAATTACTAAGTGTCTGCTTTGGAAACACCTGTTTTTAATAGCTTTGTGTGTCCTATTATGACCCTTCCTCATTTTTTTCACTTTTTTTTTTTTAAGGAATAAGAAAACTTTAAATAAGAAGAAGTTGAAAAGAAAACAGAAGAGCAAATCAAAAGTGAAGACAAGAAGCAAGGTAAAGCTGCTGGCAGCTTATGGAGAATAAACTTTTTTCTTACAGTATTTTGAGTAAAAATACTAATATTAAGAAGATATGAGTATATAATTAGCACACCATTCTGTTTCTATGTGCTGAAGTAATTTTAATTAAAAGGGCACATTTGAAGTAAATTTTGACTTTTAAATAGTAGATCTGCTTTAAAATAACCAACTTTATTGTAAATGCAAAAAATGGAATGAAGTAGACTTGTTTTGATCTTTTACTCTTTTGTACAGAAATGAAGATATGAATAAATAGGTGATTCTGAAATTACTTTAAATATAGTAAGGGTGCCTAAGCCTAACAGATTGCTAAGTGGTAGAGGCATCCTTTTTTTTTTCTTTCCCAGCCTAGTATTCAAAATTTCTTAAAGTAATTTTTAAAAGCCCCTTAATATTTGTTTTTCACTATTAGTTTTATCTTTGATTTTGGGTGTTTATTGACTAGTAACCTAGAAGTTAATATCTGAGTGCTGAAAATTACTTAGTATTTATTCTTGTTGTCTTTAATCAGTCGTTTAGTGGAATGTATTCATTTCTGTTCTTTTGTTACTGACTATATCTACTAGAAACAGGAAAATTGGTTTGTGAGTTGGGAGTTGGATTTTTGTTCATCACATGCCTGTCTTGACATGAGAAAGTGAGTGAGTTGGGGAGACTTTTAGGGCTTGTCTAATATTCTGAGCTTCTTTTGTCCATGCTCACAGTGGTGGCTATGCAAAAAAAAATGAAATACAGAATATTTGAATTACATGGGACCTTAAAGATCAATGATCTTCTGTTATGTAACTCAGAAATCTTCTCTGTAAATTCCATCTAGTGTTTCTTTATTTTTCAGTGACAAGATCCCACTCTCTATAAAAGCTTATCTTTTCTACTGAACAGTGCTAAAGAGGCTAGACAGAAGGAAGAAGTGGGTTATAACTATGATTTCTGAAGTTTCACTTTTGGCTAGAGAAACAACAGCCTAACTGGGCCTGTATATCATATTAAGTTCTAGAGACAATTGTTTCTCCCCTGCCCTTTATTTTTATTTTTATTTTCAGTATTCTTATTGTTATAACTGTGGAAAATCTGCTTCAAAGTAGTAAACCAGAATAGAAGAGTGAGGGGATGGGATTTAATTGGTGGTTCTATCTTGATATACAGCTAGTTGCAAGGATTATATAATGCCATCAAATAAACGTCTTCATCTCTTGCTTCTGCTTTCCTTTGTGTGTGGGCTTGTTGCCTGTGGTTGAGGAGTAGGCTGCTGACAGCTTCATCTTCATTCATTTGGCAGCTCCAACTGGTTCTAGCAGAAATCTTGGGTAGGATTTTTGACTGACTACACCAGTCACTTTGGCCAAGGAGATGAAATACATTGATTGGTTAGAATCAGTTGAGCTTTTAACCTTGTGATGGACGGCTGGGGGGTGGGCAGGTACCCTGATGGGTGGGCCACATGGAATGGAGGAGGGGTGGTTACCCTAAGAAAAATTTTGTTGAGTAGATAAATAATACATATTCACTTTATCTCCTCTCATTGGCTCTCCATTTAGAGTATAAGAGGGAAATGAAAAGCATTCTTTACATACTAGCAAAGTATATGGATCAAAAACAGCAAGAAAAAGATATGTAATGGTGGCTTCTAGGGAGTTATGACACAGGCTTCTTAGTCCTTACTTGTCTGAGGCCATTCAGGATGTGTGTTCTCTCTGGCAGTGAACTACACGGACATGTGTGGAATGTCCCTGCCCAAGGAAACCCGTTTGAGTCTTAGAGTCTAAGGCTTTTATGGGGGTTTGATCACATAGGCATACCTTGCTATGCAACAAGCCATGACAAGTGAAACTCAGGACCTCAATAATGGAACCAGGTGCATATCATTAATATTGGTGTTTGTGCAAAGCAATCTGACAGGCCAGTAGGCACAGTCCATTATTTCAGGGGTATATAACAACATCATCAATCACTAACATAAATAACACTCAGAAGACCACATTTCCAGGGGTTGGCCAAGGGTCAATCATGGTTCCCTTGAAAAGTTCAAGTAATACAAGTAGGAGTGAGCAGACCTGTAGTATTAACTCATTCATCACGGGTGGCGTGATAACATTTAAAGAGACTGAAAAACTTTTCCAAAGTGGTTGTTCCATTTTACAGTTCCAGTAGCAGTATATGAAAAATTTAGGTGCTTTGTATCCTCGTAAAACATGGTATTGTTAGCTTTTAAAATTTTAGTTATTCTAACAAGTAGAAAGGCATATCTCACTGTGTTGCTTGCTTTTGTTTAATCACTAATGATTATCTTTTCATGTGCCTTTTGGCCATTCATATATTTTTTTTGTGTGTAAAGTGTATGTTCAATCTTGCTCCCTCCCTTTTTAATTGAGTTGTCTTTCTTCTTCTTATTGAGTTGTAAGAGTTCTTTATAAATTCGAGATACAAGTCCTTGTCAGATCTCTGTATTGCAAATAATCATTCCCATTCTGTGGCCTTAAGGTGCAAAAGTTTTAAACTTTTATAAAATCCAATTAATTTTTTTTTCTTATATTATTCATGCATTTTGTGTCCTAGTTAAGAAATCGTTGTCCACCTCAAGGTTGCAAAGATCTCCTTTTATATTTTCTTCTAGAGATGTTATAGTTCTGGCTTTTGTATTTTTGTCTATAATCCATTTCAAGTTTATTTTTGTATATGGTGTGACATAAGAGTTGATGCATAATTATTTCCACATTCAGTTTATCCTGCACCACTTGTTAAAAACTCTTTTCTTTTTCCTTTGAATTGCCTTGGCATCATTCTCAAACATCATGACCCTGGGGAGTGGGTGTAGCTCAGTGGTTGAGCACCTGCTTCCCATATACGAGATTCCGGGTTCAATCCCCAGTACCTCCTTTAAAAAAAAAATCGATTGACCGTATTTGTTTGGGCCTATTTCTGGACTGTATTTTGTTCCAACGATCTGTTATTCTATCTTCACACCAATACCATACCATCTTGATTATAGTAGCTTTATATATTAAGTCTTGACATATACTAGTATGTCATGTGCCTTCTAACTTTGTTTTTTTTTTAAAGTGAAATTGTTTTTGCCATTTTATATTTCTATGTAAGTTTTAGAATTAGCATGTCAATTTCCATTGATAAAAACCTCTCGAATTTTTATTGAGGTTACATTGAATCTATACTTTTTTTTTTTTTTT
>JAQZBX010001830.1:46892-67214 GCA_029593785.1 Cabassous unicinctus | reverse complement strand
AGAATTTTGGAACCAAGTGTTTCTGTTACATGAGGTGTCATTTTTTTTTTTTTTTTTAAATCTTGGATACTTCCTGGACATATCTAATTGTTGGGATTTGCATTGGTATAATATCTTAAAACAATTCTTTTTATTAAAAGTATAAATGTTGATCTCAAAAGTGTGTTGCTGTGTGATTAATAAAATTAATTAATAAAATGCTGGGCACAAAACAGAAATTGACTGTTTAGTTTTAACAATTAAATTACTGAGCACAAGGTTTCTTCAAAACTGAGAGCTAAAAGAGAGCTTTAGGGAGGCATATATGGAAAATCTGCAGTTTTCTTAATATTACTGTCATTTGAAAGAGAATGAAATTACAATAGTTGACAAAAATTGTTTTTGGAGCCTGACTAATTTCTGTATAAATCCATATAAATACACACACACTTAAAAGAAATAAAAATATAATTCAACGTTTGTACTATTGACACTCTGCAAATTAATATCCTTTGATACTCAAGCAGTTAAGCTTTGTTGCCTCTATTCATAAATGGGAATAAAAGGGTATTTCTGTTAAGTTCTTTGCTTGTCCCTTTCCAACCTTGACACAGCCAAACTTGTCAGGTTGGTTATTACTGTGTTCTTCAAAAAGTAGTGGGGAGTGGATGTGGCAGAAGCAGTTGAGTGCCCACTTCCCACATGGGAGGTCCTGGGTTCGGTTCCTAGTGCCTCCTAAAAACAAACAAACAAAAAAACCAACAAGCAAACAAACAAAATAACCAACTCAGGGGAGCCAATGTGGCTCAGTGGTTGAGTGCTGGCTTCCCACATACGAGGTTCAATCCCTGGTCCTGGTACCTCACAGAAAAAAAAAGTAGCGAAGTGTAGTAAAAAGGGTACTGCAAGTTGAGAGAGTAGACTTAGGTTCAGTTTTTACTATGTCAGTTAGCCTGCTGATCTTTAATTTTTTGTTATTTGAAATGGGAATTGATATTGATGGAAAAGAATATAAACTTGGAATATTATATCTTGTATTTCAGTCTGAAAACTTGGAGAATACAGTAATTATACCAGATATCAAACTTCATAGCAATCCTTCTGCTTTCAATATTTACTGCAATGTACGCCATTGCGTTCTGGAATGGCAGAAAAAAGAAACATCGTTGGCAGCTGCTTCTAAGAACTCCGTGCAGAGTGGAGAGTCAGATAGTGATGAAGAGGAGGAGTCCAAAGAGCCCCCTATCAAGCTTCCAAAGGTAAATTACTGAGTTGTTTCGATGCATAATGTACAGGGTTTTGGCTATAATTGATATATATGCATTGATAAAATACCTTGCTTTCTGTAAAATTGGGCACCAAAAATAACAGGGCTTATGGAGAAAAAATATAGTTTTGGTGCTGACTGGGAAAATTCTATGCAACTTTATAACCAGAGGACTAACAAAGTCACAAGGTAGTAACTCAGTTGGGAGTGCTTGGAAAGTCTAGGCAGGGAGATCAGTGGGTTGGAGTCTGCCATAAGGGATATTAAAAATATGCAAAAGCAGTGGAATGGAAATGCTCGCACAGAGCTTTTGCATATGGAGGTGAGTGATGAGCCAATGGGCTGCCGTTAAGGTGAGCACAGGAGGAAGTGCAAACTGCCACAAGCCAAGAGCCAGGGAAAGCTGGGAGTACTCCCTTTTGGGGAAGAGGCCATGCATTTTTCTTGAAATAGATCTAGAATGGCTTCTGATTGTGCAGCAGTTGAGCTGAGAGTTTTTTCCTTTTCTGCCTAAGGTTATAATTATATTCTTGATTTTCAGGTTCCCCTTGCCTAGGAAAAATGTCACGTATGAAACAACACAAATTCTACATTCTGATATTACAGAAGCATATAAGCAAATTGGTATTATAGAAACATGTATTGTAATAGAACAAACTATTATTAATGTACTCTGTTCTGTTGCAGTATTGGTACATTTCAAGATTGTAGTATAATTTTTCTATATAGTAGTTGTAGTTGTTATTGAATAGGTGAAAATGTAGACATTTTAAAAATGGAACCATTATTATAAATGACTCACGCATATTTTTCTAAATATAGACATATTTAAATGATTCCTTTATCATAAATTATTCCCTTTAAATTGGTACTTTAAAACTGTGCTTTGAAAACTTCCTTTATATATATATAAAGATACACACGACGTATCATGTAAATATTTTTCACTACTTGGAAATGGCAGCATTGAAATGTTCTTGGTGTAATTTCTCTTACACTTTTTCTGGTGGTCATTCCTATGTGCACCACTGTTCTTAATCATACTTTCAGATTCTTCTCATATTACTCTCAACAGATGACTTGTTTCCTATTTCATAGAGTAATAGACACTTTGTGAACTTCCTCACTTCTTAATCACCCATCTTCAAATGTCCTTATCTCTTCCTAATTGTTTCAGAGCAGAACCTTTCTTCTTCCTTTTTCTCCTCACTCTCCAATGTCTTTAATTGTTCCTAATCTATTAGCTTTATTCTTCCATCTAAAACAAACATGCTCATCTCTACCATATATACTCTTGCAGGTAGTGGTTATGGTCTCTAAGTATGATTTTTTTAATGCTTAGTTAGGGGAAGTTAAGGGAAAAAATATATAGTTAAGTTAGGATATGAGGAGCAGATGTAGCTCAAGTGGTTGAGCACCTGCTTCCCACATGCAAGGTTGGGGTTTGATCCCCCATACCTCCTTAAAAAAAAAAAAAAGTTAGATGAGAATTCAGGACTTGTGTAATATATGCTTGGTAAGAAATACCATTAATTCTTTGTATGGGTAAGTAGCACTGTACTGTAGTCATCATCCTACTTTAGTTCAGTACTGAGAGGGGAAATAAAAACCCAGAGAAATCTTTCATATAGGTGTGCAGATTTTGAACAGTAACTGTGGTTCAAATTAAAATAAACTGTACAATCAAGAATAATTGATTCTTAGATTGTTTTTAAAGCTTCATAATAAATGAGTATTAAAGAAAAAAATATCTGACATTCTTAAGACAATATTTCTCAGCATGATCAACAGCGTCAAAAGATGCAGATTTAAAAGAATCAGTAAAGAGGATCTTTCAAAGAACATTAAAATCAGATAGTCCAAATGAATAATATTGAGTTTTCTACCAATGTGACCCATCAGAAAACAGTATGGTATAGTAGTTATGAACATGGATTATGGAATCGAACTGCCTGGGTTCAAAATTTTGTGATCTATAAAATGGGCATAATATTTACTTCATAGGTATGTAGTAAAGATTAAATGAGTTAACAGATGTTGAGTCCTTGAGAGAAGAGTACCTGGAGCAAACTAAGTGCTCAGTAAGTGGTAGCTGTAGTTGTTAGTGTGGGGATAGGTGCAAACAAGAAAATGTGTAGCTGCAAGTGAATTTGAGTTACTTTTCAAGGAACTCTTAAATTTATTAAGAATTATTTTATATCTGAGGAAAGAAAGCTTCTGGAGAATCAATGAGATCATGTGATGAATGAAATATGAGGAGAGAGGAAGAAGCCTTGAAATGCTTTTATGCAGAGGAAAATGGAATGCCATGGTTTGGGGCATGGGTGAAACTTTCAGTTGATGTTTTTGGTAATTGTTTGATTGACATGAATGATTAGCACAGTGGAAGAGATGAGGCTTTTAGGGTTTGTGGTGATAGGAATTTGGGGGCAGGTGAGAAAGATTAGAGGCATTTTCTTTTCCTTTAGATCAGGAGTTCTTAACAAGGGGTCCATGGGCTTGAATTGAAATTAAAAAAAAACATTATTCTTGTGTGGACGTGTTGGTGCGGGTGTGACATATTTATTAAATAATGCACAGTATAGTGTGGACTTAGTAAGGGGTCCATGGTTTTCAACTGACTGGCAGAGGGGTCCGTGGAATAAAAAAGGTTAAGAACCCTTCTTCAGACTCCTTCTATACCTCTACCCCTAGTGCTACTGTCTTTGATTTATTTCCTTCTATTTCTATTCTATTCTTCTGTTTCACAATAAAGTGTTTCTCTCTTGCTTCTACATGTGTGGCTGTCCCTTTCCTTCTCACCTGAGGTTTCTTTCTCTCCCATTGATTTTTTTATCTCTGACAATTTTTATTTTTGTTTAAGTATCATTTTAATTCAGTTTTATTTTTTTTATCTTTTTGGCTTTTAAAAGTCAAATTGAATTTGACTTTTATGTAGATCTTCATTATCAGATTTTCTTTGTGTGTGTGTTTTATGGGTTAGTAATCACTGATTTTTTTTTTTTTAATTTTCTTACCCCTACCTTAATGCTTCTATATGAGATTTTTTCTTTCCTTAATAATGCCTTTTACTCAGCTCAAACTGTCTCTCACTAATTTCCAGATCATTGAAAGCTTTCCAAATTGTATAGCTACATAATATTTTAATAGTGATAGAATTCATACATCCCATCTGAACTCATTTGAGGCTAGTCATGCTACATATTTTGTTAAAAGATGAAGACATGGACAGATTTATTTCTTAATTCACTAAATTCTTTTTAAGTTTGTAGCAAGCAGTGTATTAGAGGCACTGAGAACAAAAAGTTGCAACACAATTCCCACCCTCGGGCAAGTGTTGTCTAATAGGGATAACATATATGTAAATAAATAACTGTTCTCTAGTGTCTTATGGATTGATAGCGGCATGCTCAGTGTAGCAGTTTGGCATTGTTTATGAATTCCAAAAATAGTTATTGAATTATGTTTGTAAACTGGTCTGGCAGAGGTATCACTTTCAATTGATTAAACTGATTAGGGCTTTGATTGAGCCATGTCAGTAGGGCATTGACTCACAGAGAAAAGAAATGGCAAGGGACAGAGTTGGTAGTTTTTGAGCTGGAGCCTGGGAAGTAAGCACACAGAGGAGCAGAGCAGCTGAGCCTGGAGAGAATTGAGCCCCGGGGAAAGAGACAGAGCTGTTTGCCTGATAGTCTACAGCTGGCCTTGTGGAGAGAGCATGACAGCTGAGCCCCAGGAAGAGAGGAACCCAAGAAGCCTGAACTCTTGACAGACATCGGCAACCATCTTGCCCCAACACATGGCAATAGACTTTGGTGAGGGAAGTAACTTATGCCTTATGGCCTGGTAACTGTAAGCTTCTACCCCCAAATAAATACTCTTTATAAAAGCCAATAGATTTCTGGTATTTTGCATCGGCACCCCTTTTGGCTGACTAATACACTTGGTATAGTGGAACATATGCAAATTAAGATGCTGGAGAATTGAAGAATGCAACACTGAAACATGTTCTTTCAAGCAGAAGGAACAGTATCATAAAAGTACAAGTAGTCCGCTTGAATGGAGTGACTGACATATGGCAAGAGATAGAGCTAGATCTTGAAGGCTTTCATATGTATTGTAAATTTCAGGCTTCATCTTGTGGGTAGAAAATATTAAAGGACTTTAAGCAAAAGAGTGTGATTAAACTTCCATTTTTGTAAGGTCACTTGGGTGCTAGCAAGGCAAATCCACTGGACCAGTTAGGCAGTTATTGCAGTTGTCTAGGAAGTGTTAGTGAGGTTGGCATTAAGGCTGTAGCAGTGTAGTATATACAAGAAATGTTAAGGAAACAAAATTGACAGGAATTGGAAATTAGTTGAATATGAAGGCTGAAAGAAAAGGTGGAATCTGAATGTATATCTAAACTTTTTGGATGGTTATGCTATTTATGGGAAGAGGGAGAACTAGAGGAGGAATAGTACTTTGAAGTAAAGATGATTGAGTTTAATTCTGACACACCAAGTTTGAGGTAGATGTGAGATAACCAGTGTGTACTATATTGGGCTGAAGTTCAAAAGAGACATCCCATCTAAAAATTCAGATTTGTAGTTACCACTGTATAGGCAGAAGTGAAACAAAATTCTGTTAGAGATGTGAGAGAATGGGATAAAAAACGTTGGTAGAAAAATTAAATTAACTTTATAAAGTAGTAAAATGCTTTTTCCTTTGAGCATGAAGAGAAAAGTCAGAAGTGATTGTAGATAAATTTTGCATATTAGAGGATAGGAAGTTAGACATTCTCTTGGTCCTGATGAGAAATGATAAGATAATTCGAATAAAATTACCAGTAATATTTTAGCTAAGCAATTTTAAATCCTTTTTGTGATGCTCCTACAAGAATAAGGGACATCATCTATAATTAATAATATGTGATTTTGTAGCATTATAGGAAAGGGTAATATGAAAAGCTCCTTTTGAAATCTTTTACTGTATGTAGTATGCTTGCTGACTTATTTGTTGTCATAAGTAACAATTAACATGACTTTGGACAAAATAGTGCTGAATTTTACTTGAGTGCAATCAAATGAACCTTTTAAATTAATATAGTTTATTTTTTCTGAGTGAATGCAATCTAGTATATCTAAATCACTGTTTTAAACAGTTTTCATAATGTTTTGTTATGATATTATTCTAAAACTGCTTTTTAAACTGTGCCATGAGATGATTCTAAATCTTCAAGTTAAACATACTGTTTTTATTTTTATGTGTTATATTTTGTTTTTGCCTTTCTAATATTGCAGGGGAAGTAACTTGTACCAACTAAACTGCCTGGGAAGTGTTTAGCTTGCATGTTATAAAGTATGATTTTTTCTTTTTCATCTTAAATAGATTATTGAGGTTGGACTTTGTGAAGTTTTTGAATTGATCAAGGAGACACGGTTTTCTCACCCATCCCTGTGTCTCAGGAGTCTCCAAGCCCTGCTTAATGTGCTTCAGGGTCAGCAGCCAGAAGGCCTCCAGTCAGAGCCACCTGAAGTCCTAGGTAAGAGCCCCAACTCATTGATTGGAGCATTTAAAACTAAATGGCTTCTCTTATGAATCAGATGCAACAGCATGCCCTGCAGTCTTTGTTTAATCATGGTAATGAAACAGCAGGGATGTAAGTTTTAAGGTATTTTACAAACCATGTTCCATTGGATTTAGGGTTCAAGAGTGTAGAGTTCATGCACAGACATTTCTTAATTATTGTGATAGGGGAAAAAGCAAAACATAAATCCTTGGAACTCAGAGATAATCCTGAAGTGTTATAATCACTATTAAATTGATCTTATTAAAACTTTGGCCAAAATAGTTAACATTAACTTTCTCTGACTTTACTTATTACTCTGGATACTTAGTTAAAAAATAAGTTAATAAAAAGGGAGCAAACCCTAAACAACACAATTAGTTTGTAAACAGAGAGAGTATTTCTTTTGTATTCATCATAAAAATTCATTTGCTAGGGCTTCTGAATTAGTAGCAACTACCACTAAATTTTTTTTTTTTTCGCTTTTCTTAAAGTGTGTTTTAATTTTATGCTAGTGACTTAAGCTCAACACATAATCCTGTGAACCAGATAAGAGCTCTTATTCAAAAGGTATTCCGGAATTAAAATATAGATGGAAGCACATTTTTTAAATTGGCTAATTGTTTTTATCTGATGCTAACCATGGGCCTTCAAAGAGTCTAGGGTTTTCTAGATCTTTGGGGTATGATATTGAAGTGCTAGAGTTACGGCTCTGCAACATTAGCATATATCAGAGTCATCTGGGCCTGATCTATAGAGTTTCTGATTCAGTAGATTTGGGTTGGGGGTCCAAAAATTTGCATTTCTAGTAAGTTCCCAGATGATGCAGCTACTGCTGGCCTGGGACCATGTTGCTGGTCTGAATTAGAGTTTGATCCTTTTTCTCTACTTGGCTATTTGGATTTTACCAGACCACATGTGAGAACCTACAAATCTAATTACATAAACCTAGTTACATGTCACATTTTCCTTTTTTTGTCCACATGCAGTGCTTTATTTTCTGTATTTTACTTTTTTGTTGTTTTAGTTGGGGGGCGGGAAATGGGTAGGGGACACTAATTATCCTGGCCATTAAAACAAGCTGAAGATTTTTTAAAACAACAATCCAGTCTCCCTTACACATTATTAAATGCTTCTACATAATAATGGCTGCTGCATGTTACTTTGTTGGTTATTGTTGTGGTGGCATCAGGGATCAATCATGTTAACATTGTGATATGCTCTTGGCTTGACATTTTACTGAAGATTTATTTTATTTAAGTATATTTTACTGGTAATTTTTAGCTCTGGTTTGTCAGTTATCAGTTAATTTGAACATTTAAAAAGCCACTAAAACCTGTATATATTTATTTTGAACAGCGTGCTCATCATTTTCTTTCCTCCTAGGTCTTCTACTATTCTCTTGTCTCCTTTCAATTATTGTACATGTTCATTTGTATCCAGTCCATATATAAATGCTCCTTTTCTTTTATTCTGTTCAAAATATATCTTGTTTTTTATATAGGTTGTTGAAATTACAATGTGTGTTTAGCTTAATCATCTTAAATCTATCAAAGCTTTCACCTTTTGTACTCATTTTTATTTTCTTGTTATTAGTTTCAAATCCTACAGCAAGAAAAACCAATTTTTCCACATATTATACTCCTGAGTTCTTTGGTTGCGCGCGCGCGCTCTCTCTCTCTCTCTCTCTCTCTCTCTCTCTCTCGTCTTTCAACTCTTATCCTTGATCTCTTCACTACTTTGACTTAATTTTCTGTATAAGAGATTTATTATCACTTAATATATTTTAATTTTCTTTAATTAACTCAAAAATGCAAGTGGTTATCTGGTTCTTTAAAAACTTTTTCCTTTGAAACGTGTCTCAGCCTTTTTCCTTTGATAAAGTATTTGATCACAGTCACATTAATCCTTTTTTCCCCTGTTTGGTTATTTTCATGTTATTTAGTTTAACTTTCCAGTAACTCTTATTATTAGAATAGATTGTTGATTAGTGTACAAAAGCTTCAACTCTTTACAAATGGATTTGATTTGCTGTTCATCTACTTAAAAAACATCCCTTCATGTCTATCTTTTTGTACAATTTAAGGTTAGAATATTTGTCCTCAAGTATTCCTTTAAATATCAGCTCAGTTTACATTTGCAAAATAGTATGCTAGGATTTGCTTTACCAGGTCATTCATTTATTCAATGCAAAATTTTGACCACCTCCTATATTCTGTGCTGAAAGTAGATGATAGAGTAATGAGCAGTACACTGTTGCTGTCCTTATGGAGACAGTTGGACACATGTATAATTGTAAATGTGGTAAATAGTATGGTGAAAATTAGAGGGTGTTCTGAAAGTCTGTAACAGACTTCCCTGAACATGTGACATTTGAGACTTGAAGGATGGATCAGAATTAATAGAGTTACAAGTGTTTTGGGCAGAAAGGACAGCATGTATTAAGGCACTAAGACAGAAAGGAGAGTGGCTGAAAAAAGACTAGTATGGCTAATAAGGCCTTGTTACATGAATATTTTAACTCTTGGGGGTAAAGGGTAACTAGAAAGGAATTAAGGCAGAGTAACTATTTTAGCTGCCTTAAATAGTTTATTGTAACAAGGCAAGGTATAAATAAATATACACGTAATGTTCTGTATGTTGAATGAATATAATTGAGCTATGTTTTATCCACAGAGTCTCTCTTCCAGCTCCTTTTGGAAATCACTGTTCGAAGTACTGGAATGAATGACAGCACAGGGCAGTCCCTGACAGCACTTTCCTGTGCTTGCCTCTTTAGTCTGGTGGCTTCTTGGGGAGAAACAGGAAGGACACTTCAGGCCATCTCTGCTATCCTCACCAACAATGGCAGCCATGCTTGCCAAACTATTCAGGTATTTTATACTTACTGCTGCTTAGACATAAGATGTCAAGTTGCAATTTCATCTCAATTTTGGTCAATATGAATTCCCTGCTTTTCCTCACTCAGTGTAGTAGTTTAATCTGTCCAAGATTGATATATAAAACATTTACAGCATTTGAGCTAAGTGATAAGTGTGTTTAACTCTGTAGCATTAAAGGTAGTTAAAATGTGGTGTCACACCACAGCTTCCTCTTTGCATTCTCTTGCTCTCTGCACACCCTGCCTGCCCCCGTTTTGCCCTGAATTTTCAAGTACCTAGTTAAAATCTTTTCTCTATTGAAATAAAAGGATGTGATAACAAAATAGTATATTTTTGATTGATTATGGATTTTGATGAATTGATTTTGTCTCTGAATTCTTAAAGTCAGGCATATAACATCTTGAGCTTTTAATATCTGATTGTGGACTAAGCTAGTTACCACTGTTAGTGCTGAGTGATATAACCCTCCTTATAGACAAATTTGATTTTATTCTTTTGGACTGTTCTGGAAATTGAGTAAGGAGAAATAGTTTTAAGTCCCGGTAATCTGCTCTTCCCTGCTTCCTAGGGCAACCTCCAGGACAGATCGAAGGGGTACTTCAGTCTTGTCATTAGCAGGCAGAGATAGCAAAAGGGAGTATATTGATCATTTTCTGTGACTCAGGAATTTTGAACTCTCCTTTTCTAGCATGAGTAGTCCTTGGGTTCTTTCTACTTTTATTCTTTTTCCCTCTTTCTTCCCTGCCTGGAATCGTCTTATCTCTTTTTATGGCCCTTAATTATTTGGAAGGTCCTTCAATGCAGTGATTTTCAAACTATGTTCTGTAAACATGCTTTGAGGGTTCTGCAAATTTTAATTTAAATGTGTATTTAAATTATATGTGTATAAAAATTTTAATAAAGTAACACTAACATTTAGATTTTATACATCAAATTTTATTTAGGATAGTGGCCACAAACACATAGCTAATTAGGCTTCTATGTTGATAATATTTTTGTAGAGACTTAGGGATGATATTAAACCCCATAGCATGGGCACATAAACTAGGTTCATGGACAGTCTCCCAGAGGATATGAGGTGAGATCTAAAAGATAAGTTGAAAGTGGCCTTTTCAAGGGGAGGAGAGATTGGTATTGGGGATGTTAGGAAAGAATTTTCCATATGTCAATGTGCTGAGGCCTGAAAGTGAAAAAAAAGCAAGTAATATTTGAAGCGTAAACTATGCCATATAGTTATAGCATGGAAACCTGACAAATGATAGAGATAGGACTGTAAGAATATCTGTTTGACTTCAATACTATGACCAACCACTAAGCTACACAAAACTACTTAGATCTACTGGCTTAACAGTTGAGGTTCTCTACAGACCTACCCTATCTCTCCATCACTCAAACCCCAGCCAAAACCCCATAATCTTAACATAACTTATGTTCTTCATGATTTAGTTCCTTTCCAAATACCAACTTCCTTTCACAAAACTCTCTTGAACTGGATCTAGGTGCAGGGGGAAAGTCTTCCCTGAGAATCATAACTTTAACATCTCAAATTGTTTTGGAACCCAATTTCATATTAGCTGTCTGTTCCAAAAAGTTTATGCCTAGGGTTGAATTTAAGGTACGTTAGGGATGGTAGTACTGCTAGCTGCTTGATTGAAAGGAACTAAAATTGTTTTCAGGGGGATGAATTCAAGGATTCTCACACATCAAACATCACTGCATTTAAACCCTCAAACAAACAAAAGGTACCATCATTGAGGAACAAATTCAACAGAATCAATCCTGCCAAGTGCTTAGACATTGAAATTATTAGAAATAGAATATGATATATATTTAATCTATTTAAGGTAATAAGTTATCCAAAGTATGTTTAAGGAATGACAATATAACAATATAACAATATAAAACGTAATCAGATTAGAAAAAGAACCAAATTGAATTCCTGGAAATGAAAAAAACCAAATAATTATAATTAGAAACTTAGAGAATGGGTTAATCAATGGATAATATAGTTGAAGATAAAAATAGCAACTGAAAGATAAAGAAGAATAAATTATCCAGAATGTAGCACAGAGGAAGACAGGAAATATGAAAGATAAAACAGGAAACATGGATGTTAGAATGTGAAAGTCTGATTAATATAATTTCAGTTCCAAAAAGAGATAATAGATTTGTGCAGAAAAAGTATTTGAAATAATGGCTAAGATATTCCAGAATTGGTAGATGACATAGAATCCTTAGATTAATGAAATCTAGTTTATCGGAATAAATTATCTAGGTCCTTCCACTGTGTTGGGGTGAAAAAATCAGTAGGAGAGAAAAAGGAATATATCTCAGACTGCATATTATAGCCCTGGGTTTCACTTAAAACTTTGGTATCCTGTTAGGAAATGTGAGCGAAATAGAAAGAGCCATGTTGGAGAAACATGTTAATTTCTGCTCCTCCCCTGCCTCCACCAAGGTTATAGTAAAGGAATTTTTTTTTTTTTTTAAGTATAAACTCTTAAGAATGGGAGACATTTTTGGAAGATAGAAATTGGGGAATGTTTAAACCTTAGTTCCTATAGAGACTAATCCCATAGAAAGCAAGTTGATTTTCAGCTCGACTCCAGATAGTATTAGGAATAAGAAGCACCAGGATGCCTGAGAAGGTAGTGGTGAGGGGAAGAGCTAAGAATTAATTCAAATCTGTATAAGGAATGGTGGAGAACCCCAGGACCCTTCCTCTCCCTTTTCCAACCAGGCAGCTCTTCTTCTTCTTTCATCCCCCTAAGAGATGAGAGGTTTACTGTCTAAAGAAATTGAGTCAGCAAGGCCAAGAAACACCAGCACAATTGAGAGTGGAGTTGAGGAGTCATGCTGAAAATAGAGATTAAATGAAAGTCTTGATAGTGATGGTGCAATTTCTTATTTCCCCCCTAAGTTCCCAGAACATTGGCAGTGAGGCTTATGGCCTCTTGGAAGAATACTGGCAGATTTCTCTTTGGAGAAGAGACCCTAAATTGCAGACATTTGGATGTCCTCCAATGAAATGGTCAAACTTGGTGTGAGCATTCTGTGGGAAGCTCATATCTGGCAAGCTCACTCCACTCACAGAGAGCTTCTATCAGATTTTTAGTACCTTACTGTAGCAGTTTGATATTATTGATGAATTCCAAAAAGAAATATTGGATTATGTTTGTAAACTGGTCTTTTCCTCTGGGCATATTAGAGTGTATTAGATTCAGAGGTTTTACTTTTATTTGATTAAATAATGATGAAGGCTTTGATTGGGCCACGTCAGTAGGGTGTTGAGTTCCCATGCCTTGGTGGGTGAGGACTCAGAGATAAAAGACATGGCAAAGGACAGAGGTAGAGTTTTGAGTTGGAGTTCTGATGCTGAATTTTAATGCTGGAGCCCGAGGAAGTAAGCACACAGAGGAGCTTGGTCGTGAGGAAGGAGAGAAGGCCCCAGGAAAAGAGAAGAGCCATTTGCCTGATAGTCTACAGCTGGCCTTGTGGAGAGAAGCAAGCCTGAGCCCAGAGAGAGGCAAGCCCCAGGAAGAGAGGAACCCAGGAAGCCTGAACCCTGGCAGATGTCAGCAGCCATTTTGCTCCAACACGTGGCCATAGACTTTGGTGTGGGAAGTAACTTATACTTTATGGCCTGGTAACTGTGGACTTCTACCCCAAATAAATACCCTTTATAAAAGCCAACAGATTTCTGATATTTTGCATCAGCAGCCCTTTGTCTGACTAATACATTTACTCTCACCAATAAGTAGACAGAGAAGTTTCAGTAGACTAACATGAAAGACAAAGAGCCCCAAAATCAATCATGATGATGATGATGATAATACAAAAAGAAACTTTGGATAAAAAGGGTAAAGAAGAAACTCTAAGAATTTTCAAAAAATCAGAGAACAAGAAAGAGTTTTTGGAAGTTAAAAATATAACAGCAATTTAAAAACAAATCAGTCCAGAGGTTAGAAGATCAGGTTGAAGACATTCCCAGAAAATAGAAAAAAAAGAAAAGATAAAGGACAGATAGAAAGTAGGTGATATAAGATAAAATTAGAAGGACCATCCATGAAATCAATATTTAACTAATAAGAGCTCCAGTAGAGGGGAGGAAATTACCTAGGAAATCTTATTAGGAGAATTCTTGGACCCCAAAGGTAAAGATATTGACAGGACACACACTGAATACCTAACACAATAAATAAGAAAAGACTCACACCAAAGAATAACATTGCAAAAGCAGAGCACTGATGGTAATGAGAAGATAAAGCTTCCAGAGAGCAAAGACAGGTTACATACAAAAGATGAAGCAGAATGGCATTGGGCTTTTCCAAAGCAACACTGGTAAATGGAAAATAATAGGACAATGTTTTGAGGGAGCACGATGCTCACTATACCTAACCCAACCATCAGTCATGTATGAGGGTAAATAAAACATGCAAGGCATGGAACGATTTTACCTAGTATGCGTGTCCCTGTGGAGGTCAGGGGGCTTTATGAGGGGTGTTGCCAAGGAGAAAAAATAGAAATGGTATGTTTGACTTTATTGAGAGAAATTTAAGGAACACTTAGGAATAGATGTAGAGAAAACAGATATATTGGAAATGCAAAAATGGGGCAATTATTGGTTCAAGGGGAAAAAAAGGACAGTTATACAAAGAGGGAAATGTAATTTGTTGTACTGTATTGACTCAGCTCTGAATCATGTTTACATAGTCATAATAAAGTTAACTCTGAATACTGGTTTAACCAGAAATTATAGTTAAATTTTGAGGATTTTGGAGCGACGAAGGACACCATCTTTCATAATGGGCACCAACAGATAAAATATCTGAAATGGGAATAAATTAAAATGGAAGGTTTGGCCTACTGTATTAGCAATGTGGATGTATATTCTAGATAAAAGCTATAAGTTTAAAGTGGCTATTTCTGGGGAGAGAATTTGAAGTAGTATTTGACTATATGTAAATGTGTTATTTTTATAAAAATAAAAGTTGAATATTTTGGCTGAGTTGGTGGCCTGACAACTCAGAGGAGAGGAGACTGTATCTGTGAACAGTGGGTCTGTTATCCCTTTGCAAGCTTTACCCTCTAGAACAACACTGTCCAACAAAAAATGTAATGTAAGCAATATATGTAATTCAAAATTTTCTGTTAGCCACATTAAAAAAGTAAAAAACAGTTGGAATTAATATGAATTAATAATATGTTTTACTCAACTCAGTATATCCAAAATACTATCAGTATACTATCAGTATAGAATTATTAATAAGATTTTATATTCTTTTTTTGTACTGTCTTTGAAATCCAACATATTTTTTGCATTTTAAGCATTTTTTAAGGAACAATAACTGCATTTTAAGTGCTGAGTAGTCACATGTGGCTAATGACTACCATAGTAGACAGTGTACCTGTAGAACAGTGACCCTTCGGTTGGCAGGCACTTCTTGGGTGGTAAATGGAAGCCAGAAGGTGAGGATCGGTGAGTTTTCCCTGGAGTCAGAATGTTGGTCCAATGCTGTTGACTATTGAGGATTTACTTTACAATGTCAGATATTTAGCAGGTCAGTCATAAATATTGTTTAAATGAATGTTAAATGAATACACAATTAAGTTTTGATATCATGGGAAATTGTTGATATTAACAGGAATTAGGCATAAAAAGCAAAGTAGAAGAGAAACACTGGACATTTTGCTTCATCTTGTAGAAATAACACTGTTTACCTATGTTGAAATTGCTTAATTTTATGATTCATTATCATGAAGAATATTAATGATAATGCATAACATTCAAAAGATGTCATTATAACTAGTGCGCACCCTAATTCTAACACCAAATAATTTTATTTATATCCATTCTTCATGTTTCATTTACTAATCTATGTTTTCATCATCAAACTTAAAATCATAGGCAGTGCTGGTTACTGAGTGATTTGGAAAGAGATATATATTTCATTGTTTTTTGGTAAAAAATGCAAGTTAATATTTTTTCGAGCTGACATTTTTATCTTGGCCTGCTGAGACTTGCTTCTTATAATGACCTTTTAGTTTTTGTTTGTTTTTGGTATTGCAAACATCATCATTCTGAACAATTTTTTTCCTTATAAATGATATAACACTGAAGTGTCTTTATTTTGTTTGTTTTGTATTTGGGTCATTTTCAAATGCCGTTTTACTTTTTCTTCTCTTTTGAATAGGTGCCAACAATACTAAATTCGCTCCAGAGAAGTGTACAGGCAGTTTTGGTGGGGAAAATTCAAATTCAGGACTGGTTTAGCAATGGCATTAAGAAAGCAGCTTTAATGCACAAGTGGCCATTAAAAGAAATATCTGTGGATGAAGATGACCAATGTCTACTTCAGAATGATGGATTTTTTCTTTATCTCTTATGCAAGGATGGATTATACAAAATAGGTTCTGGATACAGTGGAACAGTTAGGGTAATGTGATTCCTTACAGTTCTTAATCATAACAGAACATATATGCATTCTGAATTGTGTTGTTTGTTTCTAGCTTTATTTTTAGAGTACCATCTAATTTTCATGTATTAATAATTCTTTGAAAGTTGTAATTGAAATATAAGCAATAAATTTCATTCATCCATTTGTATTATTTTTCACTGATTATTAACTATAGAACTATTGAGAGAGTAACTTTTGTTATTTTCCAGGGCCATATATACAATTCTACATCCCGCATCAGAAACAGAAAAGAAAAAAAGTCTTGGTTAGGGTATGCTCAGGTAGGAGAATATCTATAATAAACCATAGTTTTTTTTCTTAAATTTTAGAAACATGTGGTTCATACTTGTTTATTCAATGTATATTATCACATCTATCTAAACATAAATGATATATTTTTAATAGTATGACTATAGCAACAATATAACATAAATAACATTGGCTTAGAATTCTTAAGACACTTTTAGTGCTGCTTACTACCTGTGTAAGTTTGGCTAACTCATTTATCTTGTTTGGTTCTCTGTTATTTAGCTGTAAAACTTCTTTTGGAGTTTTAGTTCAAGTGAGCCTCTAGATAAGAATCAAAGACCATTATTATTAGTAAATTTGTATTGGGGAATATATCTGTGACCTGAGGTCAAATTGGCACTTCTTTCCACAAACACCTCCATTCTAAGTCTAAATCAATACCTTCCAGGGATCACAGTTGGGCCCACCAACTAGATGCTAAGCCAGCTGCATGGAGGATCATGCAGAATATCACCAAAGAGAGAAAAGAGTTAGGTCCATGTTGCTTTCTTAATACCGTGATCTCATCCACTAAGTAATGCGTACAGTTGGATGTCAGACCCTTACACGGTCAGCAATCAGATACATTGTTCCTCCTCCATGGTGAGAAGCAAATGAAGGATGGAAAAGAGGGGTCAGAAATATCCCTTCCTCATAGGCAATGTCCATTTTCCTTTGTGGAAGGAAGTGGATTAAAGATTTCTCTAATATCTGCTTTGTTCGGTTCACAGGCTTGTTGTCAGCATCAAATGATAAAAGATATTTGAAAGCATTTTGAAAACCAAAAAAATTATTATTTGTCATATGAAAAATAGTCCTGCTATTTCAGCTACTGGAGAGATTTTCAATTTAAATTTTAAATATCAAATTAATTATTCAGTAATTATCTCTTAAAACCTAACCTGATTTGAAATGTCTTATCAAATATCTATTTTCCGCTTTACTATAGCTTATCTAAGAAATAACACCATGAAAAATATTTTTACAAAATACTTTCAGCAGCACATCACTGCATCTAAAACCATTACTCTGTTCATTTTGAAATCTAACTATTTCAGTTATTTTTCCTTAAAATATTTGTTAAAGTAATAGTGATCATTCCTATTATTTATTTGGTAAGTGATATAGTCATTTTGAACAAGATGTTTTTCTTGTCCTGTGTCGTGTTCTTTATGTATCTAAGAGTATGATACATAGACTAAATTGATTGCTGATAATGTATAATGCCTACTTTTATTAAAGTGTAGCCATGTTCTTTTATTTTTAATCTTTTATATCTTTAGACATTGATATTGATGTATTATCATAACTCAGAAGATTATAACATGGACTTGTAGGCTACTTTTTCTGCTAAATTGGGAATAAAAAATATTTTATGCATAATACAGGAAAATTTTTTGTTGTTATCAGGGTTATTTATTGTATAGAGATGTGAATAATCACAGCATGACAGCCATAAGAATAAGCCCTGAAACACTGGAACAAGATGGTACTGTAATGTTACCAGGTATGTTAACTCCACTAGTTATTTTTTTTCACAAGTGATTTTAAGATATGTGCATGTTAGGCTATTCAGACATATAAAGATTGATTAGGGGAGCAGATGTGGCTCAAGCGGTTGAGTGCCTGCTTTCCACATGAGAGGTCCTGGGTTCGGTTCCTGCTGCCTCCTAAAAAAACAACAACAGAACAAACAGCAAGCCAACAAGTAAACAAACAAACAAAAAAACCAACTCAGGGGAGCTGATGTGGCTCAGTGGTTGAGTGCTGGCTTCCCACATACAAAGTCCTGCGTATGAGTTCCTTCCCCGGCCCCAGTACCTTAAAGAAAGAAAGAAAAAAGCATGATTAGCAAGAATAGTGCTTACGGACAAATAGGCTAAAAAAATCTTGACGTGAAAAACTTTTCCTTGTCTATATAAAGTTAATTATGTGAGGACAATAGACATTGCACATATGGTGTAATGAGTTTTAATATTGTTTTCAAATTCTTCCCCATCTGCAACCTGGTTCCCCCACTCTACCAAGACTGTTACAACTGTTGCATTAATAGGGTGATGTTACTTTGTTGCTTTTAATAAAAGGGCAACACTAGCTCTCAAATGACCTGGTACAAAGATGCTTCTGTTTATTTTTACTTTAACAACTAGGCAGTTTGAGATTTCCTCTTTATTTTAAGGGAGTTTCAGAGACAGAGATTTAGGAGTGTGTCAGGAGGTTTTTCAAAATTCCATGTTTTATACTTTTAAAATAATAGTCTGTTGAGGTACCTTGGACATCTTAATTTTGAGGTTTTACATATATGTTCATTATTCAAATCACTGTGCCATCTAAATTGTTAGGCAATAGAGCTCAAAGTTTTTGGAACACTGGGCAAACTCATAAAATTGTAAGATTTACCTTAAATACTTTCTAGGGTGGTTTTGTTTATATTATAAATGTGAATGCTTAATATGTCTATCAATAATTTCATGGTAAGCAGCAATATTACTTCTAGGCACTTAACCAACTAAAAACAATGGAGAATCATTGCTCTGAAGAACACATTGAGAAGATTTTTTGCTTCCAGGCTGCTTGTTAATTTAAACAATTTTCTTGTAACTCCATCAAACAGTCATTTGAACAATGTTATATATGTGTATATCAAAATTAGTTTACATGACACCATGTTAAGGTATATGCCACATTTTATGTCCATTTTACAAGTGGAGAAGCTTTGGAAAGCAGATGACTTACTGAAGCCATTTTCTAAGTGACTGTTTCTGGATAAGTCTATGGGAATTTTTTTCATCAAAAGTCCAGGACTATGTCTCTGGTCCTAATTGTTATTTTTAATAACAATGTGCACACACATGTACACATATATTAAAAGTAGCCATATTTATTGTACAAAAATATTAGTAAAAATAAAACTGAAATTACTTGTAATTCTACTTTTCATAAATTAAACACTCAGCATATTCTATTAAGATATTAGTGAATATTCTTCCATTCTTTTTCGTATGTGTATGTGTACATACTTATAAAAAAAAAACACCATAACTCGACATTGTTTTTTTTAACTCACCCCTTTCACTGAATATTCTTAATATCTGAATTTATTTCCATGCTATTAAATAGTTTTACACAACTTTTTTTTTTTTTTTAATTCTGGTTACATATGTACAACCTAAAATTTCACATATTAACCACTTTTAAATATACAATTCAGTGGTGTTCATTACCCACATCATTTTAATGTTAAAAAATATATTCTGTTGATTAATATATTGGAACAAAAGTTCCTTCTAATTTTTTGCTATATAAATTACACTGTAATGAGCATCCCTATCACTCTGCTTTTGTGCAAGTCATTTTAGGACAGTGTCTTTGAAGAAAAATTCTAATTTCTCATAAACTGACAAATCCTTTGTCTTCCTCCACATGGATGACTACTGCTATAAAGTATTTATTTCTGAGAAGCCCTGATCATTAGCAGAGATTGTGACTGAGAAGACAATTGAAAATATTCACCTAAAGCTGTTGTATCTATTCCACCATGATAAAATTCTTCTGCATCATTTAACATTTGAAATGCAACTTTAAATAATATTAGTGTGGCTTTAAATTCTGTGTTTCATAGCTGTGTACTGTATTCATGGCAACAAATGAACTATACTTTGGGGAAGATATTCCCATATTGTGTATCTTCCAAACTTAGAGATGTTGCTTGATATTTTCTTGAAGATGCTGTCTTATAGCATTACACAAAGAATAAAGAAAGGATAAAGGAAAAATCTTTTTGAAATCACATGGCAGGAAGATTCACCCTTCAATCCTGAAAGAAGCCATTTATCATTTTCACACTTCTTTGACCTGGACTGCATTTTCTTCAATAGTACCTTTTCTTTTCTTTCTTTT
>JAQZBX010001830.1:27941-46792 GCA_029593785.1 Cabassous unicinctus | reverse complement strand
AAACATACTCTTTTGTTGTTGTTGTTAATTGTCATTTTATCCTTTGTATTTCATATTGTATCCCTATTTCATTTATTCTCCATGTCTGGTGACAGGTTGTCTCAAATCAAGAGGATTTTGCTTCTCTTCTTGCACCACTTCACTCCTCACCCTTGCATTTATCTGAAATTTTAATCAGTTTTTCTTCTTTGCTTTTTAGTTTAAAATCTTACTGCTTAGAGCTTGAGAAGCATCTTTCTTGCGCCTCTTTATTCTGTACAGTGGACTAGGAACTCTTTCTTTCGATTTCTCCTCTCTTTGATTACCAAGTCTCTTGGGCTTCCAGTGGGCCTTGTCTCCCAGTTTCTATTTCCAGTTTGTGATCACTGAATTCTCTATTTGGTAAGGGTCTGCCTGTGTTTGCATATTTATAATACGGAAATATGCTAGTATGAAGCTCCTGGGCAAAGATATTGAGCAGTCCAGTTTATGGGGGGAGGGGGGAGGGGGAAGGGTGTGCCGCTCCATTACTACATTCAAAAAAACAGAATTTTATGTTTGGTTGATTCAGGTGCAAATAGAAATTAATTTTTTTTTTGGTACTGTGATTATGATTAATGGAGAGATTCATCCTAGTTCTCTGTAGTTGTTTTGGGAATTGTGTGTGCTTTTATACCTGCTTGCTGAACATTTTTGTTTTTTTTTTCCAAAAATACACTGTTTATACTTAAATGTTAGATTTTGCTTGTAGTTTCATATTATTTAGTAGCAATCACTAATATATGTTTCACTGGTCCTTTCTGTAATACGCATATCCCTTGTTACAAATTGAGCCTGTGTGTTATTTTGATAAAAGTCTATAGTGCACTGTTCCACAGAGATATATACAGTATTGACACAATAAGAGATTGCATCCAAGCTATATGATCACTTACAGGCAAAAAGAAATACATAAACATATATTTGTCTGTTTTGTGAAGTATGTACAATGAAAAAGTTTAGAGTATGCAAAATGTTTAAAATCCTGGAAATAAACATTGAACTTCTAAGTGGAAACTGTACAACCAGTTTTGAATTTCATCTATTTTATAAAAGCAAGGGATATTTGTAGTTGAACAGCATAGACCTCAAATATAAAAGCTTTAGGTCTATCTGTATTTTTCTGTGATACTAATGACTATAATGTATGTCTGAGGCTAGTGTTGCCTTCATTGCATGTGACTGTATTGAAATGGTTATAACCAACATTCTAGTTTGTTCATGGTGCATGTTTTCTACTAGACTAGTATCTAGTACTAATTCATTGTGTAATTAGGTAAGCTCACAGGTCCTTGAATGTGGAAGAAATCATAAATGTAAGCATAAAATGTAATACATATTACTAGTTGAATTATTTAGTTTCTGCTAATTTTTAATTCTTTATTAAAGAGAACAGTCTCCTTTTGATTTTGTTTATTCTTACTGCGTGGATAACTTTCATTCTGACTTCAACAGAGGAGTAAAGTCATTTTTGAGGTATTTGTTTATATTGTAATATGATTACTTTTTCTTCCTTCTGCCCAGATTGCCACACTGAAGGTCAAAATATTTTATTCACTGATGGAGAATATATTAATCAGATAGCTGCTTCAAGAGATGTAAGTATTCTGAATCATGAGTAGCTGATATGGAAGTTCAGTCACGTTCTGTGGCTTATTTCACTCAATAGGATATCTTCAAGGTTCATCCATGTTGACTCATGCATAAGAACTTCATTCCTTTTTATGGCTCAGTAATATTCCATTGTATGTATACAACACATTTTGTTAATCCATTTTTCAGTTGATGGACACCTGTGTTGCTTCAATCTTTTGGCAATTGTGAATAACGCCAATATGAACATTGGTGTTCAGATATCTGTTCCAGTACCTGCTTTTAATTCTTTTGGAAAATGCCTAGAAGTGTCATAAAGTAATTCTGTTCTTTAATTTTCTGAGGTACTGCCCAAAGTCTTCGAAAGCAGCTGCACCATTTTACATTCCCACCAACAGTGAATGAGTGTTTCCATTTCTTCACATCCTCTCCAACACTTAAAATTTTCCTTTTTTTTAATAGCACCCATTCTAGTGGGTATGAAATGGTATCTCATTGTGGTTTGATTTGCATTTCCCTAATAGCTAATGATGTTGAGCCTCTTTTCATATATTTTTTAGCCATTTGTATATTTTCTTTGGAAAAATGTCTACTCATGTTTTTTGCCCATTTTTAAATTTGGTTCTTTGTCTTTTTGTTTTTGAGTTGAAGGATTTCTTTATATATTCTGGATATTAAGCCCTTATCGGATATGTGGTTTCCAAACATTTACTCCCAGTATGTAGGTTGCCTTTTTACTTTCATGAAAAAGTCCGATGAGACACAAAAGTTTTTGATTTTGAAGAGGTCCCATTAATCTGTTCTTGATTTTGTTGCTTGTGCTTTGGGAAAATATTTGTTTCTTAATAGACAGAATATAGAGTCTAAGGAGGCCAGCTCATGCAACATAACACGTGCATATTTTATTTCCTTTAGGATGGCTTTGTTGTCAGAATATTTGCCACAAGCACTGAACCTGTGCTTCAACAAGAATTACAACTTAAACTGGCCAGAAAATGCTTACATGCCTGTGGTATCTCACTATTTGATCTGGAAAAGGACTTGCATATTATAAGTAAGATGGCAAAATAAATCTTTCTCCCACATTTTAATTTTCAGATTCCTTATTCTTTTAAAAATCTAACCTTGTGTTTTTAGCAGTGAAGCTTATATTTTAGCAGCTCTTATAAGTAACTAGAAAATATCCTTTAAATACAGTATGGTATTTGAAGACTGTTGTAAGGAAGTGTCTAATAATTCACCATTTCATTTTGAATAAAGCAAAAGAAAATAAACTTACATTTAGTAAGAATTATGATGGATAACATTGTGGGTATCATTAATTTACATGGCCCATGTTTTTTCAATTATTTAAAATTTTGCAAACTTTTATTGTAAATGCTGCTAAATAATATACGTATTTCTTTTATTCAAACCTTTAATTTTTATTTGAACAGATTTTCAAGATAACCATAGATTAATCCTATAAGATTGCAAAAATTGTAATTGGCCTAAACACTGACGTTTCATTTGAATACAGATTCATATAACCACAGCTTATTTCTTGGGCTTAGTGTATTTACTCTTGAAGTATCAAAGTAGTAATTAGGATAGCTAGTTCCAAGAGGATATCAATTTTTATTTGCTGTGCTCTTCTAGACTTGATAGTACCATTCTTTAATTTGTGGGATTCTGCAAGACCTACCTTTTTTGATTGCTATTTCATTGAATTAAACTTGACGTTAATGCTTTACTTTGCATACTTTGCATAATTATGTAATGTTTTTGTAATTCCCTTATAGAAAAATATGAATTGATGTTAAAGTTTTTAAATTTAAAAGCCCATAAATTTATCAGTAATTCGTATAATTGGACAAAATCATAAAATGTGCCAGATCTAAAGTTGTAATTGTTTAGTCATGATTTTGCAATTTTAAAATGAGTATAAGGATCTGTATGTATATGTACACATACATTTTCAAATTCATAGAGAAGCTACATGAAATGTTTTATAGACAAAAAAAAAACATGGGACAGAAAATCTGAAATACCTTGGTTCAAATATCTGCATGGCGTTGTTCAAACCCACATAACTGTGTCTGCACTAACCTCACCAAACTTCATATTTTGTTCATTTGTAAATTGGACAGTATAGTTGTGAGGATTAAATGAGATAAGATGTATGAACTCTATAATGCCTGCTCCCTAATAGATATTCAGTAAAAATTTATTCATTTATTCAAGCAATATTACTGGCATTGGATTTTAGAATTTTGTTTATATTTAAATTTTAATTTGGTACTAGTTTGGGACAAATTAAGAAATTTATGACACCTTTCCTCAGGGTAGTGTAATTATTGTTACTGAGTTATTCAGGCATTTAAATATTTTTTGTCATTCTTGTTTTTGAGGGATATTTATTGCATTGACATCTTAATCACTTAAAATAATGCATGTTGTAATTAGAGTTATTCATATTGGAAATGGAATAGCATTTATTAGTCTTGTAATGTCAGGTACAGGATTTGATGAGGAATCAGCCATTCTTGGTGCAGGACGAGAGTTTGCACTAATGAAAACAGCAAATGGAAAGGTAAATTACTCTTTTTGGATTAAAAATTAACATTTTCTGCTTTAATTGGTATGATCTGCTAATTGCTTTCATAGTTCACCTGTTTAAACTTAAGCATCTTTTAAAATTTTGTTTTGCTTTTTTAATGTAAGAATTTTATTCATGTTGAAAATAGTATTACCAAAAAAAGTGACATTTAAGACCTTATAAAAACTTTACAAAATGTTAAATTTTTACAAATATTTAATTTTAATTATGGAATCCTTTGTGTAATTTTTTGAGTTGGAGTGAATTCACGTTTTGTGTTTATTTTCATAAGTATATATGTCCTTTGCAAATTTCTGTACCTCTGAATGTATAGAAATGTACAGACTGCAAGTTGAGGGAGTAGGAGCATGTTAAGTTGTAGGTGGTGGAGGTCAATCTATAGAAATGTAAGCTCCTCTCTTTTCTAATGCATGCAAGGATAAAGTAAGGTAATTTAAAAAATTCTGAAATTGAAAATTATTATGAAAATATAGGATGTTTGAATGTAGGACTTTTTACAACTGGGAAAAAGAAATGGAGAATTTCATGAATTTCCTGCCATTGTTTGGAGTATATTTATGGAAATAAATGTAAATATGAAAAAATTATAAGTATCCTGAATAGATATGAAAAAACTTTTATGTATTGTGTCATCTTGGCAAAATTTGCATATTTTTCTCCTTATCTGTAGGGTTGAGTAGTGTGAAAAAATGGTTGGTTCGTTTTCTTTTTCAATAAAATATGGAAGTTGTTTTTCTCTTATGTGAAATCTGGTTATCAGCTCAAAAAGTTACTATAACATCCCCTCCCCCCCCTTTTTTTAATATATAAGATATATTACACTGGCAAATACCAGAGTCTTGGAATCAAACAAGGTGGTCCGTCAGCAGGAAAATGGGTTGAGCTACCAATTACGAAATCGCCAAAGATTGTACACTTCTCAGTTGGACATGATGGCTCTCACGCCCTTTTAGTTGCAGAGGATGGAAGCATATTCTTTACAGGATCTGCTAGTAAAGGGGAAGATGGAGAATCAAGTAAGTTGGCTGTTTATCTGAGCACTGAGTGAAAATTAAAATACTGTGGAATTTCCTTAATATAAGGTATATCAATTTCAATAACATTAACCCCACCAAGTATAATAGAGAATTTTACATTGGGACATATTTAGTTAATAGGATACTGTACTGTTCATTAAAGAACTATGATAGCTGAATTCATTCCAGAATATTCATGAATTTTTATATGCTTTATGGATACGTTCTTATTCATCTGAGAATATATGCTTATCTATTTTGCCATAGGTATTATTTTAAAAACTTATTTACTCATTAATCTGAAATTTTCTTTTAGGAAGCTCAAAAGTTTGGTAGGAATATATATTTCAGAATGAAGATAAACTTTATGTAACCTTGTATAATAGTATTAGTTATATATCACTGTTCCTGATATTATTTCTCTGATGAAATCATTGCTTAGTGTCTTAGTTTGCCAGGGCTGCTATGATAAATACCACAAAATTGGTTGGTTCAAACAGAAATTTATTGTCTCACAGTTTGGAAGGCTAGAAATCCAAAATCAAGGTGTTTACAAGGCCATGCTTTCTCCAAAGTCTGTAGCATTCTGGTGATGTTGATCTCTCTCTGCCTTCTCTCACTTTTGGCTTCTTATGTCTTACTGCATTTAATTTCCTTTGCTTATAATGATTCCAGTCATATGGTTTAAGGCCAACTCTGATTCAATTTAACCTTATCTAAATAGACTCTTCGAAGATCCTGTTCACAACTGAGTCTACCCCTGACACATCTTAACATATTCAAAGATACTACTTATAGATAGGTTCACACCCAGAGATAAGTGGATTAAGACTTGAACATGTCTTTTGTGGAGTACATAATTCGATCATAGTACTCACCAATCATAGTACTCACCAATGAAAAAAATAAACACTTTTGTTTATCTCCTGTCTTTTACTTCATATATTTCTGCTCAGATTCTTCCTCAAAGTGTCATTTTTCTCTTTTGTAACTTCTCATATTCTGAGTGCATTGTGACACAGGGTAGTTGCATCTTATGGGGATTGGGTTTTGAAGTTGACACAAAAAAACCATGTGTAAATAAAAGTTACCCTGGAAAAATCTCTTAAAATAGCCATAAAGTATATTGCCATCTCTTGGGAACTTCAACACATCCAATTTTTCCCTTTAGCATTTGGAGCACATTGTTTTCTTTGGTGGAGAACCAAATAAACCAAATAAAGTACATATATATGGATCATGTTGTATGAAAAATATATGTTGGTATCTTTAAAATGCCAGAATTGTACCCAGCACAGCAATGTTTTTATTCTGAAAGACATGTAGGAACTGGGCTGACTGAATGAACATCAGTTGTTGATCTTTTGTCATTCCTGAATTTAGTTTTAGAAAGCAGAGGCTGCTTGAATCACCCACATTTAAATGTATTTTCTCTCCCTCCATATGTATCTTCCCCTTCCTTTCAGTCTCTCATTAACCTGGTGTAGATAGTTAGTAAATATGTATTGAATGAATGAGAAACTGGTTTTGTCACCCAGGATCTAACATTAAGAATACACGTGGGATAGAGTTTGAAAGAAAAGGGAATTTTTATGTGTATGATGGTAGAATGGTGTTGATAGTGTAAAGCTAATCCCGAGATTGGGCCCCTCAGAAATTTGGTAGAAATTTGGTATTTCCCATTGGGAATTACAGTGTGCTACAAAGAAGATATGACAATCATAGCCTAAATTCTATTTGACCAGATAAAGTTTGCAGGTGGACTCATTATAATTGACATGATGGGAAGCCCAGATCTTTGTGAAAATAAAGTAAAGCAAGTATATTATAAATGCAAGTAATTTGTTTTTTCCCCGTGGACTTTGTATCCAAACCATTATTATTATTTGTACATGGATCCCTTAATTTAATTTTTGTTGTTTTTTAAGCTAAGAGCAGGCGGCAATCAAAACCCTATAAACCTAAAAAGATAATTAAGATGGAAGGAAAGATTGTGGTGTATACGGCCTGCAATAATGGAAGTAGTTCTGTTATTTCTAAAGATGGAGAGCTATACATGTTTGGAAAAGATGCCATTTACTCTGACAGTTCAAGTAAGTTAAAAAAATTAAACATCATTTCACTTTTATAAAAAGAAGGATCAATATTAGTCATTATATATTGCAAAGATATATCTAACAAATTAACATTTGTTGTATGCTTTCCATTTTTTTTCTTACCTTCATATCTTACCACTCTTAAGGAATACCATCACTAGAGCTGTCACTAGAGCTAACCATAGAGCTTGGCTGTTGAAGCTTCAGCTGAGCTCCTTCTTTCTCTGGAGAACTTTTCTTAGACTTGATAAGATGCTCATAGAACATGTTGCCGGTAGTACCCAGAGGGTATGCTTTTCGTATCATAGCTGATTTGTAATTGTTGAATTATTTCTCTCTCCCTTTAAACTGTGAAGTTGTCGGGGAGAGACTCTCTTAACTTTTATATCTCCAGTGCCTTCTTGCACAATGTCTAGCACATTATAGGTTCTCAAGAACTATTTGTTTGTTAAGTGACTGATTAACTGATAAAGCAAAAGTTTTAGTAGTAGAAATGAGGGACAGAACTAGCCAAATAAACAATTTTATATTTATAAATTCTAATCTCAAAAGAATGATCATATTATGTTGCTAGATTTTTCTTTCATCACTTAGAAATAAGTATAATTGAATGAGGCAACCCACTTGGAAGGATTTTATATGTGATAAATATGTATAAGCTCATAATGTTTATTAATTTCTTTGTATAAAGGAAATCAGAATTGATAAAGTTTGTGATTGGAAGTTTAAGTGGTTGTCTCATGTTCAGGAAAAGATGTACAAAGAACATTTATAGCAACTACTAAGTTGAACTCTGCCCATGTGATAAGTGAGCTGATTCAGTGTAGCAATATTTAGATTGTCAGTTGACCTGAACTGAATAAATATGTTGGAGTAGGCCCATAGAGAGTTTAGCAATAATACTCAATATCACTTTTGCTTGCTAACATCTTCTTGGCTAAGGATAATAGAAATTTATGCATTTATTCAACAATTATTCATTGAGCACTTATAATTTGTAAAAGATGGAAAATCAGATAGACATGATCCCTGCCTTTTTGAAAGACAATTAGGTAATAAGAAATTTAAACATTAGAGAAGTGTGGTTTACTGGTTCTGGACATAGTCTCAGATCCTGGCATCACCTCATTTTGATTGGTTAACAATTTACTTAACCTTTCAGAGATTTATTTTTTATTTTTTCCTTCATCTGCAAAAGGGGGCAATAATAGGACCGACTTCATATGGTTGTTGTAAAGATCACAGGGGGTAATGCTTACAAAATGCTTAGCACAGTGCCTGGCACTTGTAAGGGCTGAAAACATGTAAGCTAGTATTATTAATAGTAATAAATACTATATATACATATTTTTTTCTAGCATGCTAAATACTAAAAGTGGAAGTTTTTGAGGTATATCTAACAAAAAAGGCCCAAGCTAGTATAATGTGTAGAGGTAAGGCCACTTTAAGGAAGTGATTTATGAGGCAATAATGTAGACTATTTAACACTTTTTCCAAATTGTGATACAAAGTTGACAAGGTAATTTAAATAAAATTTTAAAAATATATTTATCTTAATGTATATTGGGAAGATACTCAACAATCTTTGATTTTTACTCTTAATAATACTTTGACAAGAACAAAATTATATCAGTCAATTTAAAGTTGATGCAAAAAATATTAAGTAGAAAATATGGGTGGCACCTGGATATGACAAGTATAATGAAAGTAATATGTGAATAACTAAAGTTTAAGAAATAGTTATGATTGGATTGTGAGAGAAAGTTTGTTCAAAGATTGAAGTATAAAAATGATTGGAAAAACTTTACTGATTTCTACACAAACCATGTCATTTCTACATATAATGGCAAGTGTTTTACTGAGGCATATCAAAGCAGGTAAAGTAAATGGTGTATAGGCTTCTTTGTGCCTGGACCAGAAAAGTTTGAGAACTGTTGACCCTTCTGAAAATTATTGAGATGCATTGGCATTTATGTAAGCATTCGTAAGTAAGCTTGAGCAAAGCCACAGTAAAGATTTCTCCCTATTCTGGGACAATTAATTGGATTAATTAGTTCAGTTAATTGAAGCTACATTACAAAATTACAGAATTAATTTGGTGATACCCTACCAGTCTTTTGGCCACTTATTTCCCATTTCAGTGAATTATTTTGCCCCAGAAATAAAAAGTTGCAAGTTGAAATAGTCCTTTTATATTACTGAAGATTTACTAGGTTCAGAACGGCTTTTGGTTCTTGTTTCTTACTAAATTTCTATCTTTCCTATAGGTTTGGTAACTGATTTGAAGGGCCATTTTGTAACTCAGGTAGCTATGGGTAAAGCGCATACCTGTGTTTTAATGAAGAATGGGGAAGTTTGGACATTTGGTGTTAATAATAAAGGACAATGTGGACGAGACACTGGTGCCATGAACCAAGGAGGGAAAGGTAAGTGTTTAACATAAGAATATTAATTTTGTATTGGCTCTTTATTAGGTTTTCAGAATAACATGTTGTTAAAATCTTACTCTTTCTCAAATCAAGTAGCTCTTCAGCTTCATATTTATTATTCTAGTTTGTTAAAGAAAGCAATATACCAGAAATAGGTTGGCTTTAACAATGGGGATTTATTAGGTTACACACTTACAGTTCTGAGACTGTGAAAATGTCCCAAACAAGGATTCATCAGGCCATGCTTTCTTCCCAAAGACCAGTGATCCTGGACTCCTCTTTCACATGGCAAGGCACATGGCAGCATCTGCTGGTCTGTTCCTTCTCTTCTGGGTTTCATTTCTTTCAGCTTCTTTCTTCCCTGGCCTTTCTCTCTCTCTGGCTGAATTCCATTCTCTTATAAAGGACTCCAGTAAGAGCATTAAGACTCACCCTGAATGAGGTGGATCACATCTTAACTTAACCAAAAGATCTAACTTAAAAATAGGTTCACACTCACAGGAATGGATTAACTTTAAGAACATAATTTTCTGGGGTCCATACAGCTTCAAACCATCACACTTATGAAATAGGATAACTACTGAATTTCTTATTTATTTGACAAAAATCACTGATAAAGATACATTACTGAAATAATTGAATATACTATAGATTTTTAATATTCTGAGCAAATGAGCTTGCCTACTTAAATGTTTTTCTGAATTCTATAAAATACAATACTGCCTCTTTGATATAACGTTTTTGGTAACCAAATTATTTCAGAAAAGTGAAAGTTTTAAACGTTTTTAACAGCAGTCTATTTGGCAAATATTACATTCCCCTTCAGAATGTGCTACCTGTAATTTAATCAGCTCTTGACAACTAACAATGTTCTTTATGAATATCTGATTCTTTATCAAGAAAAGACTAAATTATAGATGCACTGTCTTCTCAATATCTTTTGCCTCAACCTTCAAACTATTGAAGAGAGGAGTTTATCATTTGAATGCAGTGCTTGTAGTTGTCTTTTGTTTTTTTTTTTAAATAGTTTATATCTATTTATTTCTTGCTCTCAGTTTTCACTATTAACTGCTAACTGTGTCTATACCCTTCAGTCCAAGTGGGCTAGGAATAAGAGAATAGATACATATTATTAGAACTAAAAATTGAACTGTGTTTAAAGTATGAATGATTTTTAGGATTAAGCTCTGTATAATTAACAAAAGCAAATTTAGCTCTTTTGGAGCAGATTTGATGTCAGGCTTATCTGAACCTGAAGAGTCAATTACTTTTTTCCCTTGCCTTATTTATACGGGTGGGTGTTTATATAATTTGTTAAAAGAGCAGTCTGTTAGAGTGTATGATTTAAAGAGAAAAGAAAAAGAAAGAACAAAAAAAAAGAAAAGAAATGGATTACTCCAAAATGGAAATTTCTCTTCTGGCAATGTTAGAGGTCCCATAGGGGTAATGGAGAATCAGTTTAGTTTTTTTATATACAAATACATATCTATTCAAATTATGTTTTATAAGAGGTCTGAGCTAAACAAAATTGTTTCTTTAGTGTTGTGAAAATCAAACATAAATTTATACTTATGTTCTGATTACTTACGGTAAATTTGTAATAATCAAAATAACATTGTTAAAAGATTTTTTACTTAATAGGACTATCATCTATTCTGTTAGTAAGTAATGGACAGATGAGTAGAGTAAGACACAAAATTAGTACAGAGTACAGAATCATATAGAACATAAAGGTATTTTAAAGTTTTTTTTAAGCAGAAAAGTACAGAAAATAATATTGAACCATAAAAAATAATTGTGTTTCTAACAATATGGTTTGTCATTTTTTCCCCATTTTTTAAATAACAAAATAATTAAAATATTACAGATAAAATTCAAATGTGCCCTGTATTCCCCTTCCAAGGCTTTTTATTATACTCCTCCTCTCTTCAGAGCTAACCACAAACATGAATTTAATAAGTATGCTTTTAGTAATGATTGTATATTTTTATTTGTTCTTATATATTTTACATTTAAAATATATATTTTTGTACATTTTTTTTGTAAGTGATAATCTGTTATTTGTATTTTTCTGTGGGTTGTTTTTTGTCTCACCATTGTGTTTGAAATCTATCCATGTTGTTACATATAAATCTAGAAGATTCATAATAACTGCTATGTGATAAACCATACCACTAATATGCCACAATTTATTTATTTTTCTTCTGTTGATGGATGAGTTTATTTCCAATTTTTCACTATTAGAAATAATTCTAAAACCGCCTTATACATGTTCCCTGGTAAACATGTATAAGACTTTCTCTAATGTAATTGCTATGTTATAGATTTCAGCTTTATTGGGTTATACCAATTTGTGCTCTCACCATTAGAGTATGAATTTCCGTATCATCTCCAATAGTTGGTATTTCAGGCTCTGATTTTTGTCAGTTTGATGGATATGAAATGCTATTGCCTGGTTTTTATTAGTTTTATACTTGCAGAAAATACTTATAGCATAAATGTACATCTCTGTGAATTTTCACAAACTGAACACATTCATGTAACTTGCACCCAGATCAAGAAACAATACATTACAACACCCCAGAAAGCCCTCCTTTGTTTCCCTCCAGTTGCTGTTTGCTTCCTCGTTTACAACATAAATTCATTTTACACATTCTTGTACTTTATATAGATGGAATTATGCAGTATGCACTCTTTTCACTCAACATTATGTTTATACAATTCACCCATATTGTTATGAGTAATTATAGATTATTAATTCTCATTGTATAGTATTAAATTGTCTGAGTATATCACACAAAGAGTTTAAATCCTTTCTCATGTTATGGGCATTTACGTAGTTTCCAGTTTTGATGATTATGAATAGTGTTGCTATGAACATTCTAGTAAATGTCTTTGGATGAACATATATATGTATTTCTTTTGGGTATAGACCTAGGAGTGGAATTGCTAGGTAACTCATTGCTCTTTTAATTTGCATTTCCCTGATTATTAATAGTGAGTTTGAGTATCTCTTCAAGCTTGTCTTTTTGTTGTTTTGCTTGCCTTTTTCTTATTGATTTGTAAATTTTTTTGTATATTATGTTGTATGTATTGTATATATTTTTGACTAGCTCATAGTTCATCTTTTACATTTGTTTTGTTTCATTTGTTCCATATAATATTTTTCAAAGTTTGATGTCAAAGTTTTCAGTTTTTTCCTTTAAGAATTTTTGCTATTTTTTAAAGCTATTTTGGAACCTTTATTTTCCATATTAATTAGAATCAGTTTATCTACTTGTAGTTTTTATTGGAATTGCAGTGAGTTTAGAGATTAATTTGAGGATAATAGTCATAGTACTGGTAGGATGATTAAATGAGTAATGTATATAGATCCAGGTACAAGTCTCAAGCCTCCTTCAGATTCTTTTATTTTAACTCTAGACATAGTTATCTAATGTTTGGTTATCTAATTTTCCAGCCTGCCCATAGGTGACAAAAATGAAATGTATGCTATTTATGCTGTAAGATCATTTTTAAATTAGACATTAGTGGTAGTTATAAGCTAGGTGCTATTGCAGGAAAAGAGATAAGATAATAAGTGTGACTAAGAATAAGAGATAAAGTAAGACATATTCTTTGCCTTTGCGGGTCTGAATCTTGTGAGAAAGAAAACCATAAAAAATAATTTGATCTCCACACATTGGCTTTTCCATTACATGTTCTCATAGCACTATATGTTCCTTCTTAATGCTGTCACTGTTTTGTTTTTATGTTTTTTGTATGGTTATTTGATTATTGTCTGTGTTTCTCAACTGGTTATAAGCTTTATATAATATTCTTCAGTGCTTAGAACAGAGTTTTGTAAACTATATATAGCATGATACCATACCTTCATGTCCTATGGCCTTTTTTTTTTTTTTCATGACACTCCAAGCTAAAAATGGACTTTATATTTGTAAAGGTTTCTTTTTGTTTTTGTTTTTTTAATGTAATAGAGGCTTATGTGGCTAGCAAAATCTAAATTTATAATCTAGCCCTTTACAAAAAAAAGTTTGCTTGACTCCTTGCTTAGAGGAATACCTGGATAATAGTTGGTATTTGATTTAAAAAAATAGTTGAAAGAATTATAATACAATTAAAATAGTTGTAACTGAAGTATAAACAGCCTTTCTGAAAGTAGTGACTCACTCCATGGGAAAAGCATTAAGTGCTGCTTTGGCATTAGAACTAAATTTTTGAAGACCTAAAAGGAGTTTCTCTGTAGGTGAGGTAGGGAGAGACATCTCAAGCAGAGGGAGCAAGACTTGTCAAAGGCCCTGAGTATATGAAAGGGCACAGTATATTTGGAAAGCAAAGGGAATTTGGGTTCAGCTGGAATGCAGTTTGCAAGGAAGAAATGAGGTTGGGGAAAATTTGGAGCCAGATAGCAACTGAGTATGTCTTGCTGAGGAGTTTTGTTCTTCTAAAGAGTGTGGAAAGAGACATTGGAGGCTTGTAAATCAAGAAGTCATAGTCTCAAAAGTGAGTTTTAGGGAGTAGATGTGGCTCAAGCAGTTGAGCGCCTGCCTCCCACACGGGAGGTCCCTAATTCAGTTCCCGGTGTGTCCTGAAAAAACAAAAACAAGGAAAACAAACGATAAAACCAACTCAAGGAAGCTGATGTGGCTTAGTGGTTGAGTGACGGCTTCCCACATACAAGGTCCCAGTACCTCAAAAAAAAAAATGAGTTTTAGAAAGCTGATTGTTGAAAGTGGGAGGGTGGTGTAGAGTATGATTAGGAGCTTTCTTTGGTCTGTTGAAGAGATGATGATGGACTTAAAGAGAGTGTTGGCAGTAAGGATGTAAAGGAGGGACCAAAATCAGAAAAGATTTAAAAGTTTGATTGACAGCTAACAGAAGTTTGACAATAGCCTTCCCTGCTGATTTTGCAGAAGGGGAATAAGGAAAGTGTTTATATGTTGTCCCTAAAGTAAATTTATATTTTATGATTCCTTTGCATATTCATTTGGAAAAGTATAGTGTTATGCATTTTTTTAAATTGGGAAGTATAATTATCAGGTCTTTAAACATGGGAATAATTTACTTACATATTTATAAATTGATCTGTCAAATAGGATTTGGAGTTGAAAATATGGCAACAGCAATGGATGAAGACCTGGAAGAAGAACTAGATGAAAAAGATGAGAAGTCCATGATGTGCCCTCCAGGCATGCATAAATGGAAGCTGGAGCAGTGCATGGTGTGTACTGTCTGTGGCGACTGTACAGGTTATGGAGCCAGCTGTGTCAGTAGTGGGCGTCCTGATAGAGTCCCTGGAGGGTAAGAAAATGATTAAGACTGAAAAAAAATATAAGTAGGAAATGTACAGAACACATTCCTTCTCAAAATTATTTGAGTATCTTCTACTGTGTTGTTTCATAAAGGCATATTGGTATGTACTTAAAATTCTTATAATTTTTTAAATAATAGTTTCTAATTTAGTGTCACCTTTATTTAAGATTGACTTGCTTTCATTTGGCTCATTTAAACCATTATTGAAAATCAGATCATAAATTTCTTCAAGGCTTGGGGCTGTGCTTTCTTCCTTTGTATTCTTTTCTGAAGCCTAATTTAATACCAAATATCTATTTGTTGTTGTTGAACATGAATCTTTTTCTGAGTAGAATTATCAAATATATGCAGAATGCTCAATTAAGGATATAATATTCTCTTAAAAATTAAATTTATTGTGTGCAATTTTAGGAGTTTATGAATTGCTAAAATTGTATCATACCTGTTATATTTATCTTTTCTTCTTGTTGGACCACATTTTCCCCCAGGGTTCAATATCATTGTCGATTTAAAGTTAACATGTGAGTTGACAGAATAAGAATCAGAATGTGGGTTTCTTTCTAGAGTATTGGGAAAAATTTTGAATCTGGTTTTTATGACGCCAGTTGTAATCAATATAACATAATGGCTTATCTTTTGTAAGATGAAATTTCCAATAACTTGCTGACTTTGGTCAGTAAAGGGAATCTTGTAAAGAAAGTTAAGAATAAGGACTACTATCTCCATATCTCTGACCTCTTTGGCACTTCTTTAGGAGTCAGGTGCTTCTTCCCAAATACATCTGGATTTACTGTGAGTATATTTCTGTGTATAGCTTGTACTAACATAGTTAAATAGAGCACATATACCAGATCTTTTTTTTTTTTTTTTTAAGGCTATTGAAGTATTATATTAATATGATTTTTTTTTAAAATAAAATTTTTTACACTATATAATGAGTATGTAAAAATATTTTGGCTGTCTTTAACAAAGGATGATACTTATTCAACAAAACAATACATTTGGCTTTGCTTTCTTATTTTAAATACCTAACTTATTTATTTATTAAAAAATTTTTTTTTTATTTTTTAAAAGATACTTAGATTACATAAATTTTACACAAAAAATATAGGGATTCCCATATGCCCCATTCCCCACACCTCCCATACCCTCCCACATAAACATCCTTCATTAGTGTGGCACATTCATTGCAGTTGGTAAATGCATCCTGGGGCTTTGCCATTAAGCATGGCCCATAGTTCACATTGTAGTCTACACTCTCTCCCACACAGTTCTGCATATTATGTGATGATATAAAATGGCCTATATCTGTCATTGCAGCATCACTCAGGGCAATTCCCATGTTCTGAAAAAGCCCCCATATTACAACTGTTTTCCCCTCTCCCTGTCCCCAGTGCCTCCAGTGGCCACTGGCTCCACATCAGTGTTGCAATTTCTTCCATTGCTAGAATTACAATATGTCTATAGTAGAATACCAGTAAGTTTACTCTAATCCATAGCTCTTCCCCCAATCCTGAGGATTCTGGGATGGTGATGTCCAATCCACCTCCAATTGAGATGGGGCTTATATCCCATGGGGAAGATGGATGGGACAATGGATGGCACTGTCCTGCCTGCAGCTTCAGACTCTCTCCATTCCCTGGGACAGCCATTGTCCATCATCATCTCCCCGCCAGTTGTCCTGGGTGAGTCCAATGAGCTGTAGAGTAGGTGTTGCAACTCTGCTGAGGTTCCGGGCCCAGCTGGCACATGGAGAGCCCAAAGACTCGAGTCTCTGGACGTACACCTACAAACTCCAGCACCAAGTATAGGTTTAAATAGAAGGGACAGATGAGCCATGTGCAGGGAAGACATAATTGAGTCCAACTCTGTCACTCTCAGGAGCAAAAACTCCAAAGTAGGGCCCACTGGCAAGGCACCAAACTCTGGAGCTATCTGCCCTGACCATAGGACCTGGGTGTCTCCAGAGCCCTCAGGAGCCCCACTATTTGGGATAGTATCCACTTTGGAAGTCTATGAGATCCTGCTGAGATGTGCATAAGTGTTACCTCTGGGATAACTTCATGACTCACTTTGAAGTCTCTTAGCCATATATCATTTGTCTTTACCTTTTCCCCCTTTTATTCAAGGTCTTTTTCCAGTTGCATTGCTAGTTGGTACTTGGTAGCAACCCCTTGGTGCCAGGGAGGCTCATCCCTGGGAGTCATGTCCCATGCTGGGGAGATAACTTGTTTTTTATATTTCCATTTAATTTGGATGCACAAGATTCTATAATTAAAAAACAAAAACAAAATTTGAGGTGAAATTATCCTACTGCATTTCTCCCAAGCTATAATGTTACCAAAATTCAATAGTCCCCAATCTCTGAACTTAAGCAACTGGTATATATCATAAAGGGATCACCTGTAATCCCTGAAAATAATTATTCTTTGTTCTTTCCCAGAAACTTACTATCAGATTCTAGTAATTACTTAAAGATCTATATGGATAGTACATAACCAATACAATTCTTTCCTTATAACTAAAGCAGAAATATTTAAATGAGTAAAGTCAACATGGGAAAATATGCCAGGATATTAAAGACTTCAATTGTTATAATATCAAGGCTACATATCCTAGAATAAATGTAAAATTAAACATTTTTTAAACGTGCCCATGTCCAACTACATTGTAGCATAGTTTTTACATAGTGATCCTCCAAATTGTCAGTAATGCTTGCTTTTAAAAGTGAGGAGTTTCACAGGGTGTCATCTAGGTGCCAGATAGGTCTTTCCTCTTGTACCTCCACAAATCTAGATAACCAGGGGCTCAGCAAGGCTGTTAAAAGTTTATAAGGAGTGCTCCAACTAATAACAATAAAGCTATGACTTGTACATCTACCAAGTATGTAAATGAGAAGTTAGTTGTTCACCAGCCCTCTAGCCAACATTTGGGAGTGTTTTTGTCTTCTTTTGGTTATAAACAAATGCCATAGTGTTCACAATTGATTTCAAAGTTACAAAGAAGAGGAAAAAGAATAAATAACTGGATACAGTGAAAGAAGAGAATGCAAGATGAGGGAAAGAAAAAGAGATAAAATATATGAAGCTGGCAAGCTGGGATCCCTCATTGAAGGCTCCCCACATCTCCCTTGACTTATTTCGTAGGGAGCACAGCTTTTTGTTTGTTTTTTATTTCAAAATTTTAAAGAACAATTGTACATAACATACAGGATTCCCATACATCGCCCCACCACCAACACCTTGCATTGTTGTGACATATTTGTTACAAATGATGAAAGAACATCATCATAATATTACTGTTATCTATAGTCCCTAGCTTATAGTTGATGTATTTTCCCCACAAACCATCCTATAATTAACACCATGTGTTAGTATTGTATAGTTGTTATGGTTCATGAGAGAGCATTCTCATATTTGTACTTTTAACCACAGTCCATCATTCACCAGGGGGTTAATTATGTAATATGGTCCCCAGCCTTGTACAAGCCATCCAAAGTGTACACTCAGTGGCTCTCAGTTTCATCACAGTGTTGTGCTGTCATCAGCTCAGTCCATTTCAGAACGTTTTCATTACTCCAAAAGGAAAAAATCCCATACTCCTTTATACACCCCCACTATTGAACCTTAGCATTGATATAGTACCTTCTTTGCCATTGATTTAAAGGTATTGCAGTGTTATTGTTTGTTTTTTAACCATATTATTGCTTGTTTTTTAACCAAGCAATCCATCTAAGCCACTTAATACTAATGCTGCTGGTGCTTCACTAATTGTAAAGACTTTTTTT
>JAQZBX010001830.1:0-27841 GCA_029593785.1 Cabassous unicinctus | reverse complement strand
CCAAAGACTTTTAAAAGACTTTTGTTTTGGTTGATAGTGGCTTTGAAGATAGCCAAATGGGTCAGTTTGTATTTTCTGTAGATATATACCAATATGCCTCTTATAAGTTTAATCAGCTCTTTTTTTAAATTATTCATTTATTCATATCTTTCTTTAATATTGATACATCTCATTCTGAAGAGATTATTTTATTGTGACATTCATCACAAAATGCAGAAAAGAATTTAATAGAAACTAGTTTTAAGTCAAGGCTGGAACAATTTCAGGTTTTGTCTGTTTGTTTGTTTTTTAGGATCTGTGGTTGTGGTTCTGGGGAATCTGGCTGTGCTGTGTGTGGATGTTGCAAGGCTTGTGCAAGAGAGTTGGATGGTCAAGAGGCAAGACAAAGAGGAATTCTTGATGCAGTGAAAGAGATGATACCTTTAGATCTTCTTTTAGGTAATTTGGTATACTAAACATCTGGTCCTTAATTCAGTAATTGTGATTATTCAGTAATTGTGATAGTTTAAACAATTCTTGTAGAAATTTTTTAAAAGTAAAGATAATAGTATGTGTGTGTATATCACATACTACTGCATATATGATAACTAACAATATGTCATTAATTAAGGAATGGGATTCTTTTCTCCTTTTTTGCTAAGAATTCTTTGTAGTAAAAGTTATTTGTGTTTATTCAGGATTTTGCTAGCTTTTGCTTTCTTGACTCTCATATAATTTTGTCATATCTATTTTAACACGCACACACACGTGTGTGTGTGTGTGTGTGTGTATATATATATATATATTTGTCAATCATCTAGCTGTTCCAGTACCTGGGGTTAACATTGAAGAACACCTTCAGTTACGACAAGAAGAAAAACGACAGCGTGTAATCAGGAGACACAGATTAGAGGAAGGAAGAGGTAAGATGTAGCTGCAGAGAAAAGGTATATGAAAATCCATTTTCTAAACCCATACTGAGAGCATTGAAAAATTTATAGATTAGTCAGATTTGGTAAGAAAATTTTGAAATTAAAATCAGTAACATTCTGGTAACTCAAAAAGAATGTGAATAGTCGGGGTATTTTTACATTGTGCTACCAACAACGTGTTCAATTCAGTTGGATGTTTGTGGCATAAATCAACCATATTAAGAATTATGCCATATACCAAAAATCAATAGTTATTAACAAAGGCATCTTTTTTTGATACTAATTCTAAGAATTTGTCCATCACCCAGACATTGGACTCCTCCATATGACTGTGGAACAACAAATTCAGTTTTTATAGACTTTAATTTCTGTTTTGTTGATCTTCCTTGATCATTATCATTTGGGCATGGTGTACCACTTTTCCCTCTAATCCAGTACGTAATTATGCTCTTAGTTGTCTTCTTTTGTAAAAAAGAAGTTATGTAAAAGAAGCATCAGTTGGAAAGTCCACAGATTTTATTTGCAAAGATAGATTTACCATTTTTCTCTTCCTTATAGATTATGTCCATTTCTCCAGTTTGAAAACTCAATTAACAGTGGTTATAATTGGTATTTTAATATATACTGAACAGAGATAAGTATTAGTATTACTAAAGCTATTGCTGCCCAGTAAAATCTTTGTAGGATTAAGACAAATTGTTACAGGGGTCTACTAAGCAAAATCTTGATTAGAAATATTTATTGATATTGCAATTGATTTAAAATACTTTTAGAATTGATGTGTTATTTTATGCATGTTATAAAACCTATTTATTACCCATTTAACCATCATTATAAATTTTTTCTAGACATACTTTTTAAATAAAAAATGGAATAAGTAATATAGCCCACATGGTAAATTCTATTCTTAATAAACTTAAAATGTAAAACATATGCTTAGAACATGAAGATTGTTCTTTTTTATTTATTTATTTATTTATTATTTTTTTGAAGATTGTTCTTTATTGTATCTGATAAGCTGCATTGATTGCTACAGTGAATATTTGCTTTTATGTTTGGCTTTGTTTACATGAAATCATTGTCTTTAAAGGATATTTTAATGATATTAATGTATATTGGGTCATTATATACATTATATAAATATTTGAAATAATTGTATGTTAAATAGTTTTTAGAAAATAGGACAAATTTAAGCTTTGGGACCTTAGGACATATAGTAATTAAGTGATAATTTTCTTTATATGCTAATTATATGATTTGCTTAAGTGTACCTCTTATTATTAGTGTACCTCTTTAATACCTGTTTTTTCTTCCTTTGATAATATTAGGTTGAATTATATGAATTGACCTACAAAACCCAGGAATATATGTTTCAATCAAGTGATATAGAAAATGCTTATGATGGCATTAATTAGTTGAATAATGCTATATATCTTGTTAATCTTTTTTGCTCCCTTCAAAACAACCTATTCTTCTTTAGGTGTAGTATATTTCTGCATATCAGAAGTAAAGGAACAACAAATTAAGCCACTGTCACATACATTTGGTAAATCAACAAAACTTTGTGGTTGCATAATACTCTTTTGCCATTTATTTTAAAATGTGTCACAGGCCTTTAAAACCTTAATTATAAACTCTAAACATTTAAAACTCTGTATTTAAAGAAGTTCAGTATTGAAAGAAATTGTATCATTATTGTATCTGATTTTACAAACATAGCTTTAGGCTCTAGAAAGTTGGTGTATATTTGTGACAAATCAGTTTCATCTGTAATACTCAATATATAGAAACACAGGCTATTGGTGGACAAAAATTTTGTCTTATATATATATTTTTGGTTGAAATTCTTCTTACACATATCACCTTCTTTCATGTTTGTTAAAACAAAATAAAATATGTTGTAAATATCTTTTCCTGATGAGTTAGGATCTTCATTATGGACCTCAATTATGGCCGTTTACGCCTTGTATGGTACTGAAATTCATGCTTATTGGCACAGTGGCCATCACAGCATGGAACCATGCAGGGTGAGAACTCACTTCCAATATGCATGTGTTTCACTTAAACTACTGTGCAAAGCAAGGACTGCCTGTACATTTTATTTTTTTAAAATACTTTTCTTTTTAAACAAGAATTCTAACTTCAGAATCATATTCAATGACTTGGAAAAATTCTTATGCTGTATTAAACAACTAAAAAGTGTCATGATATGATACTTGTATGATCTTATCTTTTATATATATATATATAATTTTACATTATATATATATAATTTTATTGTGGTCACATATAACATAAAATTTGCCATTTTAGCCATTTTAAAGTGTACAATTCAGTGGCATTAATTACATTTACAATGTTATGCTATCATCACCACCATACATTACCAAATCTTTTTCACCACCCCCAGCAGAAACTTAGCACCACTTAAGCAATAACTCTATTTCTCCTCCCCTCCCAGGCCCTGGTAACCTCTAATCTACTTTTTCTGTCTATGAATTTGCTTATTCTAGATATCTCATATAAGTAGAATCATACAATATTTGTCATTTTGTGTCTGGTTTATTTCACTTAGCATAATGTTTTTAAGCTTCATCCTTCTCATAGCATGGAAACCAGAATTTCATTCCTTTTTATGGCTACATAATATTCCATTGTGTGAAGGTATCATATTTTGTTTATCCATTCATCTGTTGATGGCTTTTTTTAAAAAACAATTTATTGAAGTATATCATTCATACATGAGCATACATGTATGTATGAACACAATAAGTGTTCAGTCAACATTGTGAACTTACACAACAAGCATGCATAACATCATACAGGGCTCCCACACATCACCCCACCACAAATACTTTGCATCGTTCTGAAACATTTGTTAACAAATCATGAAAGAGTTTCGTCAAAGTATTACTACAAACTATAGTCTGTATCTTATTCCCCTATACTTTTTTTTTTTTTTAGGATTTATTTATTTATTTACTTGTATCCACTCCCCCTCCCCCATTTTTCCTGTTATTGTATCCATTCACTGGGCAACTCTCTGTGCCCGTTTCCTGCCCTCTCTTCTCATCCTTCTCCTGTCTTCACTGGGATTTGATCCTCAGAACCTCCGATGTGGGAGAGAGGCATCCTACCACCTGCGCCAACTTAGTTCCTGGTTTTTCAGCACGTCTTGTCTTGGCTCTCCCTTGTGTCACTCACCTGTTTCGTCATCATCTTGCTGTGTAGCTTGTGGGGCCTGGCGGCGAACCTGCACGCGGGGCCTGGTGGGTTCACCTGCGCATGGGGCCTGGTGGTGCACCCGAGCATGGGGCCTGGAGGCCTGTGCACCTTCTATACTTTCCTTTTTTTAAAATTTTTACTGGGAGGTCCCGGGGATCAAACCCAGGTCCCTCCATATGGGAGACAGATGCCCAACCATTTGAGCCACATCCATCCCCCTGCTATATCTCTTAAGGTTGACCAAAGATACCTAGAATTACAGTCATTCCCCATACAGGATGGGCATAAAATAAATCAAGCTTAGTTTATCACCAGCATTCCAAAAACCAGACCTAGGGAGAAAAACTAGGTCTCGGGACACATTCATGGTTTCTAATATAGCAAATGTTTAGCCTACCCTGATTATCACAAAATCAGGACAGCGAGAATATTTGCACTGTTGATGGCTTTTGTGAATAATGCTGCAGTGAACATTGGCATGCAAATGTCTGAGTTCTTGTTTTCAGTTATTTTGGGCATGTGCTTAGGAGTGAAATTGCCAGGTCATATGGTTATTCTACGTTTAGCTTTTGAGGATACATCAAATTGTTTTCCACAGGAGCAGCGACATTTTACATTTCTACCATCCAAGCACAAGTGTTCCATTTTCTCCGTGTCTCCACCAATACTTACCTTTCATTTTTTAAAATTAATAGCCATCTTAGTGGGTATGAAGTGATATCTCATTGTGATTTTTTTAAAGTATTTATATTTTTAACAAGTTAATTTTATTGATACATATTAATAAAACATAAATCCATCCAAAGTGTACAATCACTGGTATTTGGTATAATCACTTAGTTGTGCATCCATCACTTCAATCATTATTAGAACATTTTCATTATTACAATGATAATAATAAAAAACATAACAGACAACATCATTCTTTTTAAAGACATTTTTCACTATTTGAGACCCCTTATCCTTCCAAATAAATTTGATAATTTATTCATTTTTCACACTCCATTGTAATCAGTTTATAAGAGGAACAAAATAAAGTGCACACAGAGATATGTCTCCATTTGCATATAGAAAAACTAGAAAAATAAATACCAAACTATCAATGTGGAGTTTTCCTGATAGGTGATTTTATGAGTGATTTTAATTTTCTTCTTGACAATTTTCTTTAATGTGTTAAAAAAAAAAATCCAATTTTTATAATTTTAATTATCCAATAAGCATATTACTTTATAAACAAAGTAAGAATTATGTTTTAAAACTTAAGCCATTGTTTCTTGAAAAAATATAGATTGGTTTTAAGGAATTTGTACTTTACTCTTGCTTTTATTTTAATTGGATGGAAGAATCCCTTTCAGGTTCTAGTGCTTTTCATTATTTTAGGGCAGTGGTTCTCAAAGTCTCAAAGGGAACAGTATCACTTGGGCCAACTCTTTGACCCCAACCCAGACCTACTAAATCAGAATTTGGGGGAGGCGGAAATCAGCAGATTGTGTTCTAATAAGCCCACCAATTTGTTCCATGGACTTTCCATATCAGAATCCCCTGGGTTGTAACCATGTCCAGTGGATCAGAATTTCTGGGGCTTGGGTCCTGGAATCTGCATGTTAAACAGATTTGAGCCACAGTGCAGTGTTCTAGGGCTCTTCCTCTTTGGCACTATGCTAGAGAAGGTTGTTAGTCTTTGCTTTTGTCCTGATGAGGAACAGAAGCTTCAAATAAATGTTAGTATTCCAGTTGCCACACATCCTTGTCTTATTTTCTTGGCATCTGCTTGGTGCTTTTTAGATACTGAGAGTTTGAGAATATATTATTAATTACCCTCATTAGTGGCTTTTACCTGTGTTGATGTTTCAGAGCTTCAAGTTTAGATTATGTTAAAGTACTTTCCTTGACTATCTATCTCATCCTGTTTCTCAAGTCTGAGAACCTAGCTCTTGTACTATATAGCCTTGCTGAGTCAGCCTAGGGTCTATTGATGTAATGTAGCTACTATTTATAATAAAAGGTTTCCTATAATGGAATGTGTTCTCCTAATTAAGTTAGACCCAAAAAAAAGCAGTGTTGTTACTACTTTCTGATAAATTTTAAACTTTGCCTTTAATATAATTTTTATGCTACTAATCTTCCAGATAATATTTTTCTTAAATTTATCTTCTTAGGTGTCAGTAATATCTATTATAAGCTTTTAGTTCAATGGCATTTGTGATAATTTTTAGTTTCTTAGAGTATACGGGGTTGATTGATATAAATTCTCTAAGACTTTTGTTAACTTCATAAATGAAGTGCTTGTTAATGGATTTCTTAAGTAGAACCCTCTTAAGTCATCAGAGAAACTCCTGGATGATGGGTATCAATGATCTCACCTTTCTATTCCATTTCAGAAGTCTATTATAAGCAAAACTAAACTCAAATAATGTTGGCTAGTCTTCCTTTTTTCCTTTCCCAAGTTTCAGAAATGTCAGCTGTAAATGGGATAAGCATATGCCATTCTTTGCCTGGGACAGTCCCATTTTTTGCCTACTATCCAGGCATATTGCTTAATTGTGCCCTTTCACTCTAAGTAGTCTCTTTTATATGATGAATTATGTGGTTACTCTAGCAGTAGAGTATGGTGGTTAAGAGCATGGGTTGTAAAATTAGAGACTGGTTCAAATCTTGGCTTCTTACCTTTGCCACTTGGGTATATGATCTTGGTAATTTAATTAACCTTCCTGAACTTCAGTTTCCTTACCTGTAAAAGAGGGATGACAGCAGTATCTTCCTAAATAGAAATGTTTTTGAAGATTAAGTAATAATATGTATGAAAATGCGTGACATATACTAAGCCTTAAGTAAATGTTCCACAATGGTGATGATGATGGTGGTAGTAATAGTGGTGGTGAACTATGTATTAGACTTCTCTTGTCTTTGAGCTTGATTCTTTTCCAACTTTAGCCTTGGCTTGATTTTTTTCCTCACAAAATTGGGATGCTAATCACAAAACTGATCGTTAATTGACAAAACTCCCTAACAACTTCTCTAGAATAAAGCAGATTTCATTTTGTTAGGATAAAAATGAATGTTTCCCATAGTTGCAAATTAAAAGGTAAAAATAAATTTATTTCAGTTAGACTCTTTAATTCCAAAGCGATTGAGTTGTTGTTACTTATTTTTTAAGATTTATTTTATTTATTTATCTCTCCCCACCCCCTCATTGTTTGCACTTGCTGTGTCTGTTCGTCGTCTTTGTTTCCTTAGGAGGCACCGGGAACCGAACCTGGGACCTCCGATGTGGGAGAGAGGCACCTAATTGCTTAAGCCACCTCTGTTCCCTGCTTTGTTGTATCTCTCATTATGTTTTTCTTCTTAGGTCTCTTGTTGCGTCATCTTGTTGCGTCAGCTCACTGCGCCTACCCGTCGTGCCAGCTTGCCGTCCTGCTCATTCTCTTTAGGAGGCACCGGGTATCTCTGTTCCCTGCTTTGTTATATCTCTCATTATGTTTTCTTTCTGGTGTCTCTTGTTGCATCATCTTGTGTCAGCATGCCACGCCTGCCTGTTGCGCCAGCTCACTGTTTTCTTAGGAGGCACTGGGAACCGAACCACCGACCTTCCATGTGGTAGGCAGGAGCCCAATCTCTTGAGCCACATCAGCTTCCTCTGCTATTGATTTTTAAGCCTACAAAACCAATAAGATATTGATTTGACATACTCTCTAGAAGTAGTTGATATCTCAGTGCCACATGAAAATCCTTTTTTATAGAAATATTTATGAAGTGTTTATAAAATATAAAAAAGTATAAGAAACAAAGAGCAATATAATTTTTCAAAGATAACCAGTGTTAGAATTTTGTATGTATTTTCTTACAATTTTTCTATGCTTACATTTTTTTAGTTATTTTACATGATTTTATACTATGATATATATGGATGTCTTGTTTTTTCCTTTTAATGTTATAAGAAAATTTTTTGCACTTTATTACAAATACCATATTAAAGTATTATAGCACTTTAGGTTATAGGTTTTCCATAAACTTATCCCTTAGTTAGATTATTGTTTTTATTTATTTTATTGTCTTCTTATCATATTCAAGTTTAATACATTTGTAGTTATATCACTTACTGAATTTTATATTTTTGCTTAACATTATAATATGTATGTTTCCATGTTTTGCTATTATTCTTTCCTTGCTTCCCCTTTTGCCCCTTTCAAGCAAAAGAGATATCTAATATATATACTTCTATATCTTACTCTATTAAAATATAATAATATGTAGCTATCCATAGATATGTGAATGGATAGGTATGTTTTTATTTACAAAAGTGATATTGCATTATATACTGTTCTTTTCAATATCATTTTCTCATTTTACAAGGCAGCATGAATACTTTCTAGGTTAGTAAATACAGATTCTACATTCATTTAATGGGATAATGTTTAATAATATGTCTGTACCACACTTTACCTGTATTTTGTTAGTGGATTTTCAGATTATTTTCAGATTTGGTGGTTTGTACTATAATAAATTTTCCTAAATGTATAGTCATACATGGAGCTTTTGTTTATATAGGGAAGCGTTCCAGAAATAGAATGTCTGAGTCAAAGAGTGTATGTTTTAAATTTTAACAGATATTGAAGTTTGCTTTTAAAATGTTATGGGAATTTATATTCTCAAGAATATTTTAAATTGAAGCATTTGGAGGAAAAAAAACACATTTTCTAGTCCCATGACAGAACCAAAAGCAAGTTATTTTCCTTTAAATGAATGGAGCTTTACTTAGACTCACAAGAAAGCGAGAATAAAAGATGTTTTAGAATGTCATTTTCCTCCAGTTTCACCGGTGTTATTACTTTGGATCTTTGGCAGAATTTTAGTGACTCATATTATTGCATTAATTTAGATAGCACAAGAGCATTTTCTTTGTTTTCTGTGTAAAAATTCTTCATAAATCTCACTTTTAATGCCTATTATTCCATTGAGTGGATGTGCCATAGTTTTTCATTAATTATTCTCCTATTTAATTGTTTTAATTTTTTGCTACAATTAATACGTTTATAGTAAACACCTATGAGCTGAAATCTTTAAAAAATATTTCAGATTTTTCCTTCGGGTAGTTTTCCAGAGGCACTACTTTTACTGGGTGAAAGGATAATAATTTTTAGGTTATTGAAACTCATCACAAACATTTCTAGGAATAAATGCCCATGGGCCCTCTAGATTTATATATCTAAGGATTCTAAAAAGATTGAATTTACTGAGAAGTTAAATAACTATGAACATTATGGGTATATTATATTTTTATTGGGAGAATTAATGTAAGCAGACAATAGAAATCAGAAAACAATAATGAAATATTATTTTGATGTGCACAATTCTGTTGTGTTTTTGTAACGTGCTTTGGATATTTTAGTAAATCAGTTGAAAAATAATTCATGTCAAGGAAATAAGACATTTTGTTCATATTTGAAATATACCCTATTTTATAACATTTTATAAATGAAGCTCAATTTATAAAATATCAGATTGAAAAAAGTTGGTGCTACATAACTGGGAAATAATATTTGCTTCTGTCTATTAACATTAAATTAGCACATTTCTAGGTGGTAATTATAGAACATGTTAGTCTTGGGTTTTCATAGAATTCGTACTGCTTGCATTTTTATCTAGATCTAGAGATATAATTGAAATATGTTTTTCTTCTACCCACTTTTTTGTTTAATGAAGGACACTTTGGTATATAATTTGACATTTTGTTAAATTTTGTTGCAGGGTAGTAGTTGCATTCTGTCCAATCTTTAGAAAAATTAGTTACAGCTGAAGATCTTTGAGAATCATGAAGGAACTTGTTTTAATTTAAAATGTTTGATATTTATATACTTGCATAATTCACTTTTCAGATATTGGAAACTTCCTGTCAAGTTTAGAGTATTCTGACATTGAAGGATTTTTGATGTTGCTAAGTGTAAAGGATGCTGTAGTTCTGTTATATAAGAAAAAAACTAAAATTTTAAGGTATAATTAAAAAAAATTAAGCTTCATTTTCATCTAAATGATGAGGAAGAAAAGTGGTTTTTAAATTTTATTAGAATTAATTTGACTGTAGATTTTTTTCCCTCATGAATACCATATAAGTGGTAAAATTATAATGTCTGTGTGTGTGTATATGCATAGTAGAGCTTCAGAAAGAAATGATTTTATGAAATAACTGTTAATGGTTCCTAAAATGTTACATGGGTTAGATTCCCTGCTTCACTACCAACATAATGCTCATGTTATTTTTGTTTCTGATTTTGTGTATAAGATTACAGAACTCATATGTAAAGTTAGGTTTATCTTTTTTAGAAAATTAAATAAAATATGACTTATAATTTTAATTCTTTCTTTACAAAACACTGATTTTATATAGATATAGCCATACATCCATATATACATGCACATCTATATACCAGATCATGGTAATTTTTTGTTTTTGTTTAGTTTTTGACCATCTTATTTTCTTACCTCTATGACAGAATGTAGTAAAGTGGGTAAGATGTTTATTTTGGTTTTGTAACAAGATTAATGTAGATATTAAATCTAGAAGACCTTGTTAAAATTTACTGATTAATTTAAAACTTTGTTTTTGGTATTTCAAAAGGAATGATATTTGTTTTCATGAATGTATGGTTTATTAAATTTGAATATGATATTAAAATATTTGTAATATATTTGATTTATTTGAATTTCCTGATTATCTATTTGAGAATATTAGTAACTACCTGGTAGTTTTATAAGTATAAAATATGGAATTTGTACTTTATAAACTATATTTAAAACATTAACTTGTGTGTTAAATGGTGACTAGGTTATGACTGGGAATCAGGGATTCGAGTGGGGGCGTTGGGAAAAGAACATAATGTCCAAAACAGTTAAGAATAATTTTTCATGCTTTTAGTTTAAATCAGTTTTGTTCAATGCAGTGTTTTCATTTTGTGAGCTTTTCTATGCACATACAAAATGTTTCTCCTCAGGCCCCCTTGTATTTGCTGGTCCTATTTTTATGAACCATCGAGAACAGGCTCTAGCCAGACTCAGATCCCATCCAGCACAGCTAAAGCATAAACGGGACAAGCACAAAGGTATTTGGTCTTCCTTATCCACTAGGTGGGACACTTTCCCAATTCTTCCACTCATTTGAATTTTGTTTCTGGGAAAATGCACAGACCTGATTCTTCTACTTTGCTTCTATCATTATTATATAGCCTGAGGAGAACGACACGCGAAAATTGTTAAGCCAAAAGTGGTGCTGTTTGTTAGTGACTGTCATGCTTCTTGTTTCTTTTTTGTTTAATAAAGAAGACATTTTAAAGTGTATTTTTTTCTTTTCCATTTCTTTTCAAATTTCATAAAGTTAAGGGAATGTGGAAAAAATAATTATTGTTTTCTATTTTTTATCCTTTATTATCTGCTCTTAGGTGATAGAGATCTGTTATTTTACACTCTTTTTTTTTTTGGAATGCTGTTTATTTGCTTTAAAATTAACAAAATTATTAAATTCAGTGTATAAAGTCATAATGAGTCAATCCTGTTAATGGTTTTCTTTTAATATTAAAATTTATATGTACCATATACATGAATATACAAATATTTAATATTTGAGTGTAAATTAGAGATAGGTATAAGCAAGAATGGGTTTGGTAGATCTACTCTAGGCCTCAGAAACTGTCAAATTTCTAAGCAATTCTCTGATGGATTAAGGATAATTTCTGAGTAATACTTTGAAATCTCAGAGTTCCAGATAAATTAACATCATTCTTAAAGCATGCTTATCTTCTTTTAAATCACAAATTATGTATTAACTATGATAAGGAAACAGTTTAATGCAGAGAATTTACAAATTTGTATATAAATTCTGCCTTGACTTCTGGTATGTGATCCAGGGGCTCTTCACTGGCTAGTATTACTTATATATGCCATTTCCTTAAATTCCTAAGTCCTGCAAAATAGAATAGAAAGTTTTAAAAAAACATATTCTATATAGACAAATTAATCAAATTAATTGTGTTTTGTTTTATATTTTCCTTTGCTGCAAAACAATTTACAGCAATGACTAATTTTAATAGTACTTTACTAAACTTACAGACTATTTTTTTTAGAACTTCCACAAGCAATATATTATATATTTTTTTAATGTCAGTTTGCCGCTCAAAACAAAACAAAAACCCAGTTTTTAGTAAAAGCACAAATAAGGAGAGTGTACTTTAGATATATTCTGCAGGAACAAAACTTGAGGGTGATTTCACTCTAATGTGATTAATCATAGTAAAAATTTTTATTGTACTGTTTACTAAGTGCTCTAACAATGACATAAATACTTAAATCTAAGAAACAATATCTGGGATATACTATATATTATTTTATTTGTTGCCAGAATCTCTAATCTCTTATTTCTACTGTGCCACTATTAGAACAGATTATCTGAGTGGATACCAATTTGATACCAACTATATCAAAGTGGAGCTCTTCTAAGACTTTTATTTGAAGTTAAACATTCACATTTCATGTGAAGTTTAAAAGTTTTTCAGCTCCATGCCAGTATCTTCTGGACAAACATCTTTATTTTTTTGCCAGAATTTAAAATGAATGTTAAATGAAGACTAAGTTTACAAGTACAAAGCAGACTTTTTACAATGTTAAATAATGATTACCTATAGAAATTACTTAACAGTAGCTGGCCTTACTAAAATGTTGTCTGCCACAGGGTTATTTTTAACAAGATTCTTTATATACTAGTAGCAACCTCCTTGGAAGGAACTACTTTGTAGTATTTCAGTGCATGACCAGTTTTCATCAGATTTTATGGTTTTCTAGAGTGAAACAGTTTCATTTCTTTACCCCCAAAATGAATTTAAAGTGTAAATGCTGTTGTTTAAAATGATGCCCTCTTTTAAGTAAAGTTTATTAATTTTCTACTTACTAATTCCTATCCACCCACAAAGTCTTTCTCCCTTACCCTCTTTCTCATTCATTATTCCTGGCTGTCATTTAGTCATGTACTGCTTTCTACATTCATTGCTTTTACTCTTGCTACAATTTTCTTAGTCTCTTAATAAATACTTCTTTTTCCTACATGAGTTTTCCTTTTTCTTACCCTATTTGTCTTCTAATGTATCCACTGGGAAGTTCACTATGTTAATTACTATGTTCTGTCTTACATTTCATTATATTGGTGGTACAGATTGCAGGATGATAATAGTTAAAATTTTACGGACTTTGACCTTTTTTTGAGGAGGGGTTTAGTAAGGGGAGATAAGAACTGTGGATTTATTGTTAACAGGAGTGAGTTCTCAGGTACAAAGTTGGAGAGCTTATCGCTGATTGAAAAGAATTCAGAGAAGGTCAGAACCTTCTAGGCAGATTTTTGACTAAAGGAGAATTGGAATATATAAGGCTGAATCAATAAGTAGAATTCCATATAACATATAGTAAGCTATTCTGAAAATGTGGACGTAAACCATCTTTCAAAGAAATATCTGAATTAATATTTGTTTCAGCCACTCAGTGCCTTACAGAGAAGAGATTTTGATATAGCATACCTAGTTAGAAACATCTTCATCGTTAGAGTCTTGAAATCTATCTTAAGGTGACTGTTGTGACGATCAGAAAGTGCACTATTTATATTTTACACTTATTTTATGTTTAGAAATGATGTGGTATAATGGAAATAGTATAGCCTTTAGAATTAGGCCCCAGTTTTAATCCTAAATTTGTCTTTTACTAGAGCTACATGGCCAGGCATAAATTACATAATCTCTTTGGGCTTCATTTTCCATATTTTAAAAATAAGAGTAAAATTCCTGATTGATTTAGTTGAATGAAAATTAAGATATCTTATATATGTTGTCTTTGTAAACAGAATCCTCCATGAGTGCCAGCTTCAATTTTTTGAATTCTTCTGCTTTCTTTTTTAGAATTGTCAATATTAACCTAAAGATCTAAAATTTGAGATTTGTTAAATGCATACTTAAAATATTATTGCTATTTTATAGATGGACAAGCTAAGACTTAAAAGTCCAGTGCCTGGTGTCATACAACTAGCAAATGGTAGAACCAGGATTCCAATCCCTGTGTCTTAGGCGGGTGCCTACAAGCACTTGTCCACTGTGCTATTTAAATTTTCATGGTGTTTTACATGGAGCCAGTACTTAATAAATTGCAAGTACTACTGCTCCTGCTGTTTTACTTTAATGATTTTGCTCAAGGTACTCATTGTGTTCTGTGACAGCTTTTGCGATATGTCTGACTCTAAGAGTACCAAGAAAAAGTATAGATTAAAATAAAAAGTTTGAGTCCCTTAGATACTGAATCCTTCTCTGTGTGTGCAAATATGAATCTATAATGTATATATACATAAATACTTTAGATACATTTCTGCCAAAACATTATAAATATTATAATTTCAACATCATCTAATATATATGTATAGCATATTCATATTAGGGAAAATCCAGATACTCTCATACCTAAATGCCAATTATAAGATATTCAGACCTGACTATTTTTCCTACAAATCTGAGATTAGGTCTTATTGCTGTCCATTAACACTGCAGAAATTGAGCTTGAGCAGAAATTAATTTTGCTGAATTTTACTTGTTGATTCTTCAGTTTGCACCACATTTTTGGCTACTAATTAAGTACCTGTTTTTTGATGAACTTTCATAAATTGCTATGTAATTGGGCTTGTACTTGATGTTTTTAACTGACATCAGATACCAAATACTAGTATTATACTTTTTAAATGCTGCTACTGATAATGATCAAGAAGCTTCTTCTTTTTTTTTTTTTTTAACTTGTAATAGTATTTCCCCATCTACAATAATTTGAGAAATTGTTTTATATAGATACGGGTTGTTTAGAAGATGTTGAGCAATATGTTTCTAGTATAATTTCGACCCTTAAATAATAACTACTACTCTTTTAATCATTATTATTTTATTCAGCAAATCACTAAACTCTTTTTTTGCTTCCCCTTCCCTAATGCTATCTCTCTATTGTGGGATTTGTGTCTAGTTAATCTCTGACTCAAGGGAGGGGGAAAGAAACTAAATTTCAAGGTAAAAGCTTGACATCAACATGTTTATATAAAATGGAATGATATATGTAATATTTAATTTAGTTAAGTCTGACAAAATCATATGCACACAATTTGTTAAGTCAATTTTGTTTTTTTTGTCTTTCAGATTTGGTTTTAATACTTAGGTATTTTTACTGTTTAGCTAAAGCTGTACAATTTCTTTATATATAGCACCTTATTTAAATAGTCTTTGGAAAACAATTATTCCTTTTTATGTAGGCTGTTGTTTATTTTAATCATTCCACTGTCTTTCCAAGATAAAGAGTCTGAACTGAGTATATTGCATTTTGGATGGAGTGAAACTAAGTGTTATAATTATTTTTAGCCCATTCATTCTCACAGATTTAATTTGGCAAACCCACGTTAGATAATTTAGCAGAAGAGGAATCATATTCTTTATCCTATTATAGTAAAACCTCTCACTAATTCAGAATTTATGATAATTCAGATGCAATATTTGTGATCTTTTTTGAGTAAAAATTCAAAATAATTTCTTCCTCTGTGAATTTTCAGGGTCATACTTATAAGGGGAAACCTGTCTAAAATCACTAGCTTTTCAAACCAAGGGCTCAAGAAATGAAGGATTCCTTCAACGTGCCTTCAGCCTCTGGGTCCAGCAGTTAATTCTTGTATGTTAAAGGACTTTTATGTTTATGATACATTTTAATGTAATATAGGTCTATTTTTATTTATAATATAGGTAATCACATTTTATTTAATGCAGTGCAATTAATTTAATCTGTAATCTGTATTGTTTGAAGGTAGTAAAACTGAATTTTTACTTAAATGTTCTGTGATTAAGACATTTTCTGTAAGTCACATGGGTCTACCCTTTCTTTGTTATTCCGAATTAGTGAGGTTTTACTGTCCTATGTTGTAAAGAGTTTAAAGCTTTGGAAATGATAATAGAGTCATTTAGTTATAGTAGGAAAAGTCATAATTTAGGCCAATTTGTCTTACCTGACTAATACTGAAAGGTTAGAAAGGAATGATAAAAAAAAAAAAAGATAAAGCAGACAAGAAATGATTTGTTGTTATTCTGTTTAGCAACTAAAATCGGCAATGAAAATATAAAAAGTGTGTGTGTGTAAATTTATATGTGTACCTGTGCATTATACACACTTGTTGAGAGTTGGAGTTGATATACTACAACATAGTGGTTTAGACTACTTGGCATTTTGAAATTCTTTCCAAACTTAGTTTTATTCATTGTGCAAAGAATTTGGATCCTCATGATATAGCGGTCATATTTAAGAGAGATATATAGTTTTGAGTAGGAAAAGTAAATTGCCTCCCTTATCTATACATTCCAAACTAACATTTTCATATTCTGGAATGTGTTTTTTTATGCTGTGGTTAGAATACCAGAATATTCAAAGTTAGATTAATAGAAGAAATTGCAGGGAAAAAAAGGGGTGGGGGGGAAGGAAATAGGAAGGAAATGAAAGTACAGAGAAGTTTCCTTGATGGTAATTGTTGGAGTCAGGAAGAAGACCACAAAGCAGAACAGCTGAGGGACAAAATGAGAGTAAGCCACTGAATTACAGTTTATTGAATGAAGCTGTTCAATCTTTATAAAATTTGTAAAACTTTATAAAAGTAATTGAGTTTAAAAATGCCAGTGGGCAGTATAGTCTTTCTAAGATCTGTTTGGGTAATCTAAATCACTTGCAACTCATGTAGGAATTTTAAAAAAATGGCTAGTACTAACTATATCACTAAATTTAAAATAATTGTTAAATGACTTTGCATGCAGTTATTTTTTTATGCAAGCTAAATTTTCCCATATAAACTATATTACACTTAAAATGTTATTTCTGTAACTTAATGACCCATTTACATTGCATAACGGATTAGCCTACTAGGTTTTATCCTTAACCTGATCTTATCTCTTTTTTTATTGATTAGTGATGTTTGCAAGCAGCACTATAAAGTACAGTATATCTTTTCAAAATTGCTTTCTTGCAGGTAGATTCTTGATCTTTCACTTCTAACAGCTGCAGATTCTTCTTGCTTGTTCCTTTTAACAGTTTTCTCTTGCTCTTTCATAATAAACTGATTTAATTTTTTATTTTAAAGAAGAATAATGGCTTAATTACAAATTATAAATTCTAACACTTACAGACGGAAGTGGAGAAAGAGGAGAAAAGGATGCAAGCAAAATCACAACATATCCTCCAGGCTCCGTGAGATTTGACTGTGAGCTCCGGGCTGTACAAGTCAGCTGTGGATTTCACCATTCAGGTAGCAGCAGGAACTTTAGGGTATAAATGCTTCTTTTTTTTTTTTTTTTTTTTTTTTTTTCCCAAGGTACCAGGGCCAGGGGTTAAACCTGGGACCTCATATGCGGGAAGCTGGTACTCAACCACTGAGCCATATTGGCTCTCCTGCGTTGGATTTTTTGTTTGTTTGCTTGTTGTTTGCTTTTATTTTTAGGAGGCACTGGGGATCAAACCCGGGACCTCCCATGTGGGAAGCAGGCACTCAACTGCTTGAGCCACATCTGCTCTCCAGGGTATAACTGCATTTTTACAATTGTGGTAAATAACTTAGTTGTTCAGCTATAATAAATTCAGTCCATTAACAGTGTTTTAGAAGCTATAGTGCAGAAATATCTCTCAAATAAATAAAAGGTTTGTACTTATTACAGAATCTCTTTTAAAAGCTATGGTGTGGAACAAGTACTTTTCTAAAGAGGTGGTTTCAAGTTTTGTCTTCTAATAGATGTATTCTTATAATTCTATGTAAATTTAATTCAAGAAATTCCTGAAGATGAAATAATTCCTGAAATCTCTTTCAGCTCTCAAATTCTGTGATTTTCTTAATGACATGGTCCCATATTTTAACATTCAACTAGAAATATGGCATCAACAAATTTCTTTATTTTCTTAAAATGTAGAAAAGCATTACTTTCTTAGTAAATTGTCAACATTTGGGTTATGTAACTTAGTTTGTACTATTTAAACTTTATAAAAGTAAAATGTTAAATTCCTTCTCTAAAACTTAGTATATTTCCTTATTTGATAAGGTATTGACAGATATTAAAATTCTGGCATTGCATTGTTCTCCATAATTGTACAGAGGTCAAACTCATCTGCTACCTGTATAATCATCCTAGATATTAGAGAACAATATTTTATATGTAATTGCTCATTGTTAAGATTTTACAGTTGATTTGGATCAATAAGTATTTTTAAATGTTACTAATATTGTTAAAGGACATTCATAAGAGTTTTATACTATGTATTCTGAAAAACATTATTCATTTTTATGGCCTACAAGTCATAATTTGCTGAGCTAAAATTATATTTGTTTCTTATTAAATATAAATTTCTCTGTGCTCCAATTCCTATTTTTTTTTATTATTATTATTTTTATTTTATTTATCCCCCCCCCTTGCCGCTCGTGCCGCTGTGTCCATTCGCTGCGCGTCCTCTCTGTGTCCGCCCATCTCCCCCTCGCTGTGAGGTCCCGCCGCACCAGCCCACGGTGCCGCACGAGCCAGCCTGCCCCCACAAGGAGGAGCCGGGAAGCGAACCCGGGGCCTCTCATATGGTAAACGGGTGCTGTATCCATTGCGCCACACCCGCTTCCCACCGCGAGGCCGCTGCATCAGCCCACCGCACCGCTCAGGCCAGCGTGCCCTCACAAGGAGGCCTCGGGACGCGAACCCGGGCCTCCCATATGTTAAACGGGGGCTCCATCCACCGAGCCACACCTGCTTCCCCCAATTCCTATTTTTAATGTCTCTTTAAATTTTACACTTCTTTCAGTATGGTTGTGATTGGTATATAAAATGCATGTAATGAAAAAAAACAACAACAATGTATTTTGGTTTCAGTGGTTTTAATGGAAAATGGAGATGTCTATACATTTGGATATGGACAGCATGGGCAACTAGGACATGGAGATGTCAATTCCAGGTACTTTATCTTTTTTTTTTTTCAAGATGCTGAATTTTTTTCCCCTCCCTCTTTTCCTCTCCTTTCCTTTTGCTTTCTTTCTTTTTTAAAAAAATACGTATTTATAGAATTGAAATAGTTTTTATACTATTATTTTGCAAATGTGGCCCACAAATTACTGGTTGTTTCTAAATTTGTGAATGAGTACTTTTCTGGGTTAAGATGATTTTGTAGTTTCAAGGAAAGTTGATTTACATTTTGTATGTTTTAAATGTGACTGGTTATGATTATCACAAAATTCCATTCTTAATAATTATTATCTTTTAAGAGGCTGTCCATGGCAGTAGAAAAGACTATGAATAAACACAAATTGCAATTTTTTTAAAAAAAAGCAATGCATTCAGTCATGTTCCTTGATGCTGTCTGTTTTGAAAGTTTGTCAAATATTAACATGAAGTCATTGAAACTTTTGCTCACTTTTCAAACAAAATCTAGTGGTCTCTCTGATAAACTATTTTGACTTATACAGCATAATGAAGAATTATGGTAGAGACTACTAGACTTTTCCCACTATACATTCTTTCCTACTTCCTTTGGTAGTAGAGTTTCAGTTGGGGACGTGAACATGCAACTAAATACTTCATATCCAGCCTCCTTTGTTCCAAGATGTGGACTAATGTGATATGTTCAATGTTCAATTCATGCTGTTAGAGGGAAGAGGAATACCCCTCTGTTTCCCTTCTCTTCTTGCTTTCTGGCTGGAATGCATGCATGGTGGCAGGAACTGGGAAAATCACAGAGATCTTAAGTTGCAGACCATGTATTGAAAATGACAGAGCTACAAGATAGAAGTAGTCTGGGATCCTGACACCATAGAACTTCCACATGAGCTCCTTACATTTGAACTCTTACCTGAAAGAAAAGGAAACATCTATCTTGTTTACTTTGGCTGTTACTTTGGCTTTCATTACAGCAGCTGAATCCATATCCTTCCTAATACAAGTTTTGGTCAAAAGTAATAGAAAATCCATTTTTATTAGTTTGGGTCCTCTAAGAAGATGCCAGGACAGGATTAGATATCCAAAGAATTTATTGGGGAAAACTCCTGTGAAGGATAAAGGGGAAAAGAGCAGGAATAGGTGGGAAACCTTTAGGCACAATGTAGACCTGACACCTGTGAAAGGAGAGAGGGAACGAAGGACATTAGAGTAGAAAGAATCTGTAGACTACAGGGCAGTAGTAGAGAGAGAATTTGAGCAAGGCCGATAGGGTATATCCCTAAGTCAAGGTTGCCTGTGAAAGAGTCCCATGTTGGGCCAGGAATGATCCAGCATTAAATACCTCTGCCATGCTTAGTCACAGGCTGGGAGCATCCCAGTGAAGAAGGGCCTCATGCATCCACAATGACAGTGTCTGGGGCTATCAACTATGCTTCCTGGAGCACTGTTTTCTTAAATGCACGGTACACTTCAATGGCTGCCATATCATTGTAACCAGGCTTATTTATCAGGTCTGGAGAGATGTAGGGCATTGATTCCATGAGACTCTTGTAATTAATACACAGAATGGTCACCCTGCACATATTAGGGGATCAAGGAAGACTTATTAGAGGTACTGTTCTTAAGTTTATTGTTAAATATTGAATGTGGTTTCCCTTAGTGAAAAAGATGATAAAGGACATTCTTGGGATAGGAATCTCAGAACTTGCAAAGGCAGAAGGATGAACAAACATGGCCTTTTCAGAGAATTCCAAGTGGATCAGTATACCTAGGGTTTTTAAGTTGTAGAGTTGTTAGAAATGAGGCTAGAAAATGGCAAGGATCCTGATTGTTAGGAATCTTCTATACTTTGTGAGAGGATTTATATTTTAGCCTGAAGGAATTAAGAAAGCCCTTCTAGACTAAGGAAATAACACTTAGATTTGAATTTTAGAAAGTTAATTCTGCCTGTAGATTAAGGAATGGATTGGGTGAAAGGGAGTTATGATAGGAGAACCAGTAATTGTTTAGATTGGACATGAACTAAGGAAGTGCCAGTGGGAGTGGGTGGAGGGGAGGGGTGTAAAAATTTTTAGTTTGGATAATGCAGAGTAAATAAAAGGGTGGTCAGGGATGCCTCGGAATCCTTTCTTGGATAAATGGAGGAGGAATGGATTTTAAATGAGTCCAGTCTCGAATATGTAGACTTTGAGGTGTTGTCCATTAGGAAGTCAGCTTTCTGATTCTGGGACCTGGACTGGTGATAGATACTTGGGAATCACAATATGTAGTAGTTTGAACCATTTAATAAGAACATGTTGGGAGAATATGTAGACTGAGAAAAAAAAGCAGGATGAAACAATATTGGTGATGATACAGTAGGGGGAGAAACCTGTCAATTTATTTTGTAACTTTGAGGAGATTTAGGCCTGCTTAGTTTTCTGTCTCCTTAGTGTAAATACACTAAATTATTTTAATAAGTTATTGTATTCTAAAGACTAAACAATTTTTACATTTTATACTTAAATTTTAATTTTTTTTTGAAAAGATTTATTTCTTAATTACACTGTCTTAAAAGAAGAGCTCTCCTATGTAACTTATGTGTATAACCTATGCATAGTTTATTTCTATAGTGATTATTAGTCTAATTACAGATAATGGTTAATAAAAATGCTTAATAAGTGGTTAATAAAAATAGGAACATATAGTAGGATATCATTTATGATAGTAATTAGCAGTTATTAACTGTGTGCCAGGCACTGATTTAAGCACTTGATGTCTATGAACTGCTTTATTCTTCATAGAACCCTATGGTATAGATACTATTTCTTATTAACCTTCATATTAAAGAGGAAGAAACTGAAATCAAAAAAGAATGAGTAACTTGTTCAAAACCATAGTCACATTGCTGTTAAGTGATGGAGCCAGGATTCAAACCCAGGAAGTCTTGTAGACCCTGAGCTTATAGCTACTGCTATAATGCTGTCATGATTCTATATTCTGATTCATTAAATGCTATGTCAAAATATAAAATAATAGCTTAGTGAAAAAAAACTAGAAAAGAGATCATAGAATTAATTATTTCATCTAGTTCTGGGATTAAATTACTGATAAGGCATCACACAATATCTCTTGAGATCTCTAACATTTCATTCACTATACAAAGTATTAGATTTTTCTTTTTAAAAAGGGTAGCACCAGTCTTTTGGGAAAATTAGAAATTATGCATCTATGTTTGGGGTCATAAATTCAGAAAATCTTTTTAATAATCTAGAGTCAGCAAGTATTTCTTTTTCATCTTTGTATACCCAGCACCTAGACTGGAGACAGACATGTAGTACCTAAATAAGTGTTTTTTACATCGTATTAGTGCTTTTTAACTATTCTCCTTATTGCATTGTTTACTTATTGTTTTTTTTTTTCCCCCCTCAGTTGGGTCTTATAAGAAATTAACCTAACTGTTTTTTGTGTGTGTTTTTTTTTAATCTAGGGGATGTCCTACTCTTGTTCAAGCACTGCCAGGTCCTAGCACACAAGTTACTGCAGGCAGCAACCATACGGCAGTACTCTTAATGGATGGACAGGTCTTCACATTTGGAAGTTTTTCTGTAAGGAACTTTTTAAACATTAATAACATTGCATTGCACCATTGCCTTACAGTTTGTCTACGTTAGCTTTTATTTTTCTGGTTCCATTGAAATTCTTGTATTGTAATTATTGCATATGCACATTTCCTGCCTCCTTTAGTCACACGTGCACACACAAAACCTGAATGACATTAAATTTGAAAATAATTTTCTCTTCTAGATCACCATTATAATGTATTAAATTTAATACATTATAAATATGTTTATTCCAAATCTAAACCCTTTAAGCATTCAATAGAACTGATTCTGTCATTTGGAAGGTTATTTCTCATCTAGCTTAAGATTCATTTTTCTTAACTTATGGAATTATTTCTATTTTAGAACTTTTTAAAAGTATTTTTTAAAATTTAGATTTGTTTAAAATTACAGTTTACTTTTTCCTCTTTTATTCTCTGTCTGCCTGTTTCTCTCTCTTTGTCGAAGCTTGAAAAGATTAAAATGTTCTGAGAATTTTGTATAGTTTTGGCATAGTAGAGATCAAGGAAAACCTTACAAGACTGTATTAAAAAAAAAGACTGTATTAAGAAAAGCTACCATCTTTAACTTGGGTAACTCTTCAGTACTCTATTAGTTAAAAGGTACTTTGCATATCTGATTTTTAAAAACAATATAAACTTGAAAAAAACTTTATTTGGAAATGATCTCAAACTTGGAATGGTTGCAAAAATAAAAATAGTTCATAGAAGACTCATATTCTTTAGTCAAATTCACCCATTGTTAATATTTTGATCCATTTGCTTTATCATTTGTGCTTGCTTTCTCTGTGTTTGTGTGAGTATAAATATAAAACTCTTTCTGAGTTTCCTTTGTGTAACTTGCATACATTATGACCCTTTACTCCTAAATACTTAAGTTTGTATTTTGTTAATTTTTCCCCAATCTAAGATCAAGCATTGTGTTTGCTTGTCATTTCTCTTTAGTCTCCTTTAATCTGTAACCTTTCCCCAGCTTTTCGTGGTCTATCATGATATTGACACTTTTGAAGAATATTGTTCTTTTTTTTCTTCACAGAATGTTCCTTATTTTGGGTTTATCTGGTATTTCCTTGTATTTAGATTCAGGTTTGTATTTCAGGCCAAAATGCTACATAAGTGATGTGTTCTCAGAGCATCACATCTGGGGGCACAAAATGTCCATCTCCCACTTACTGGTTATGTAAATTTTGATAAAATGTTGTCTGGTTTCTCTACTGTATTGTTATTGTTTTTTCCTTGCAGCTAATAAGCCATCTCTGGGTTGACACTTTTAAGACCATGCAGATACTCACTTCATATAAAACTTACCCCTAGAGTTAGCATGCACTCTTGCCTGAATGAGTCTTTACTATGAGGGTTACAGCATTCCTTCCACAATACCTGTTAGCACATTGCCTTCTACAGTAAGCAAAAGCCTTCTTTTCCTATTTATTTATTTATTTATTTGTCTTTCTACTTGCTATTGGTATGGATCCTTGTTTTTCTAAAAATTTTCATTACTCTTCTTAATTATTTCAGTGTTTTAGATATCTCAGATTTGGTTAGTGGGTCCCCTTTTAGCTGGCTCCTGTATTCTTGTGAAATGCCTTTTTTTTTTTTTTTTTTTTTTTTTTTTTTTTTTTTTTTTTTTTTTTTTTTTTTTTTTTTTTCTTTTTTAAGCATTTCCTTACTTCCTTATATAACAAAATGTTCCAGGTTCATTTTGTACATACTCTGTCTGAGCTCTAGAAACAGCCGTTTCTCTAAGAATTTTTCTTTTAGTGGGGAATAATACTAGAGAACAAGTGGGCTCTAGGTATGCTAATGGCTAGCGAGTATTTATCCATGAATGTGTTTGTATGTGTGTGTATTTTAGAAATATTATGTCCACACTGATATTTCCAATTCTAGTCCATCCCCACAGGGTTCTTTCTTGCCTTCTCACATTCCATATTTTTGTGTTCCTCTTCCTCAGTGAGAATCAACATTGATGCATTTATTTCTCATTCACTCAGTCCTAAAATATATCTTAAAACGTTTTTATAATTATCTGCCCATACCTGCTACAAAAAGCAAACTCACTAAAAAGAATTCAGGATTTGTTTGTCATTCTTACCCCCAACCCCTTCAATCCAGTGCCCTTCCCCAGGACTTAGGTATAATCTAATACAGCATTCCTTAATTATTTGGATTTATTATTTCTCCCCCTCCCCCTCCTTCATGGGATTATGTTAGTCCTGTGTACTATAGTTGTTTCTGTGTGCTTTTATGTTTTTAGTTTAAAGGGACCCAGCTCCTGTACCTCTACCCTTACCTTTCATCCGTCTTTTATTTAATTGCTTTTTTTATATGTATGTATAATAGTAACATGTTTTCAAACATTAACTTATACAAAAGTGGCCTACTCAGATGAGTTTTACTTCCATTACCCTGCTTCTCCACCCACTTCACCCTATGCTTGTAGGTAAGGAACTTCATTTCTTTCCCCAGTTTATCCTTCCTGTGTTTCTTTTTGTAAAAATAAACACATGATAAATATATGTAATTATGTGTGTGTATGGATGGATGGATGTGTATGTATATACATGTACACATACATACACACATATATAATTATTTCCCCTTGTTTTACAAAAGATAGCACACTGAGTATGCTCTTTTATACTTTTTCTTTTCACCTTAGTGTATCTCCTAGAAATCACTCCATATCAGTTCATAGAGATCTCCCTTATTCTTTTTTACAGCTGCATGGTACTCCATTGCATGTATATACTATATTCAGTAGATATCCTATGCTTGAACATTTAAGTGTTTTTCAATAATTTGCAGTTATAGCAATGAGTATTTTTAGAGGTGTATCTAGAAGAAAGATTGCTTGGTTGAAGGTTAAATGTGTATATAGTTTGTAAGTTACTAAGAATCCCCCACTATTTTGCATGCCTGCCAGCAATGTGTGAGAGTACCTGTTTCCCCACAGCTTTACCGTCAGATATGTTGTCATACTTTTGAATTTGCGTCAAACTGATGGGTGAGAAATAGTCCTGCTCACTTTAAAGCCCCTTTCCTGTAGCTCGTGCTCTGAACCTCTAAGTCCTGACCCATGTTTAGTATTTTGGCTGGCATTCAGGGTTAGGCTGAGTCTTTGGGCTATTATTTTGCCTGTGCTTTTTCCTAAGTCCTCTGTACCCCTCATTTCCCTCTGTGAGCCTCTTGTTTCATGTTCTTCCTAGCCAAAAGCTTGCAGTGGCAGGTGGGTGGAGAGAATTCTGTTGGAATTCGGTTTATTCCTCTGGTTACAGGTAATTTGAAGGTACCATGATCTCCTAATACTGCTGAAGGCATGAGTCATGTGTGGTTATAATCACATTGTAAATCCCCATGGGGCTGTTCAGGTATCTATCACATTTCTGCACTGCTTTTCTACATGTTAGTTGGTTAATACTAAGAGAATATTTTTCCAATAGTCTATGAAAAGTACCACTAATTTCTTCTCCCTCCAAAAGCATAATATATCCCTGAATATGATTTACTTTGCTCAGTATTCACATTTTATGCTCCACCCCCCCCTTTGTTTAAAAATAATGATAGCTATTGAAAGAGAATGAGAATAAATACTGAATTTTTGACCACTTTCTCTGATCTGCTTGCTACTTTTCCTTTCCTGGTTCAGCCCAGGGACTGAAGCTCAGTTGCTTCTGCTTCTGCAGTCAGCTTATGGCTGTTTTCTTGCTGTGGTGTTGAAGCAGCAAGAGATCTGAGGTAGGAACCTAGTAGTGGAGTCAGAGCTTAGCCAGCCTGTTAGCAATGCATCAGGAGCACTTGTTCTTCAGCTATTTTGCTGTGGTAGTTCATTTTCATTGCTGAGATACTTGAAATTGCCCCCTTGGTGCCTAAAGCAGCATTTTCTGTCCTCCAGAGAGTTTCTGGAAGTGGAATGCCATGCAGGGAGAGATCTCTTGAGCTAGGGATGGATGAATATTTACTGACCCGACACTGATGTTTTTTATTCTTTTTCAGCTACTAGCTTAGTAGCAAGATACTTCCTATTGCTTTTTAACTTAAACTCTTACCTAACTATGTACTTGTAGACAGCCATATTTTTAAGTGAGTTAAGTTATTCACCTAAGAAATTGTACCTTATCATTGATTCTGCTATTTATCTTAAAACTTAAATGAAATAACTACAAACACATGATCATGTACCAAAAAGTGGTATGTAATTTCCAAATTGTATTCATAGTTCTAGTAGCTCTTATCTTTGGTCTTTTACCCAAATGTTTTCAGACAGTGAGTTCAATAGTGATATTGTTTTGTATTATCAACTTAAAATGCCACACTGATTGTTAAATTAATAAATTTGTAGTACTAATTTTTTAATGTATTGTATATTTATTGTACTTTTCATTTGATTGTAGACAAAGAAAGTCACAGTATTTTGGGGAGATTATGTGCAAGGATAAAATAGTTCAACTTTATTATTATTTTTGATTATACACTCTGTGGTTTATTGGGGAGAGAATTCCCAGAAATAATAGAAGTTATTTTATTACTTTATAAATATTTGGTCCAAATTTCAGATGTATTTCATTAAAAAAAAAAAAAAACTAAAAAATCAGTGAAGAATAATGTCTAAGCATGTTTTTGTCTACTCTTTCCTTAACTTGATAAAAATTATAGATTATTCATCTAGTAATACTATTAATATGGTTTATTTTAATCTTTTAGAAAGGACAACTGGGCAGGCCAATTTTGGACGTGCCATATTGGAATGCAAAGCCAGCTCCCATGCCTAACATTGGATCAAAATATGGACGTAAAGCTACCTGGATAGGTGCAAGTGGAGATCAGACTTTCTTACGAATTGATGAAGCACTTATTAATTCTCATGTGCTTGCTACATCAGAAATTTTTGCCAGCAAACACATAATAGGTAATACTCAAAAGAAACAAGCCCCCCAAAAAACTTTGTATCTATTGATAATAAATGGTTTATCTTTCCCTATAATGGGATAAATTTCTTTGTTTGAATAAATTTTTAAAAAGCCTTTCTGTCTAAAAAAAAAATATGTATATATATAAAAATATATTTTATTTTATATATTTATAATATTTGTTTATTTTTATTTATATAT
>JAQZBX010001829.1:0-78131 GCA_029593785.1 Cabassous unicinctus | reverse complement strand
AAAAAAAAAAAAACCCAAAAAACTCAAGTATGCTCAAAGAGCCAAAGGAAAACATGGAGAAACAATAAAAAAGACATTAGGAAAATGAGATAGAAGAGCACAAAGTGAAAATCAATAAGGAAATGGAACTTTTGAAAAGGAACATAACAGAGTTGAAGACCACAGTAACCTAGAGGGAGTCAATTGTAGATTGAGCTGACAGAAAAAAGAATGAATGCACTTAAAAATAAGACCATTGAAATCATTCAGTCTGAGAAGCAGAAAGGAAAAAAATGAAGAAAAGTGAACAGTTTGAGAGGCTTGTGGGACACCATCAAGTGTACCAGTATATGCACTGTGTGAGTCCCAGAAGGAGAGGAAAGCGAGAGAGGGAAGAAAGAATATTTGAAGAAATAATGGCTGAAAACCTCCCAAATTTAGAAAAAGACATGAATATACAAATCCAAGAAGCTCAATTACCTCCAAATATATATTATAATCAAACTGTCAAATGCAAAAGATAAAAAGAGAGAATTCTGAAAGCCACAAGAGAGAAGTAATGCATCACTTACAAGGGAGCCAATTTCTCATCAGAAACCATGGAGGCAAGGAGGCAGTGCGATGACATATTTAAAGTGCTGAAAGCAGAAAATTGCCAACCAAGAATTCTATATCCAGCTGAACAGTCTTTCAAAAATGAGAGAAAGAGACCCATGTGTGGTGCAGGCAAGGACCCTGAAAATAAACAGCTGCTCCCTTGCCAGCCACCTTCCTTGGGGTTGCATCCAAGTCTCCACTGCTGCAGGTTGGCTCAGATGCCTCAGAAGATATAACTGCAGCCATGAGCAGCAAGTGTGAACGATCTGGCCACTGGGCCTGGGAATGCCCTACTGGAGAAGGCCACGGTCATGGAATGAAAATCCGTGGCAGAGGTAGTTTTACCTCAGACAGTGGTTTCCAGTTTGTTTCCTCATCTCTTCCAGACATGTGTTATCACTGTGGTGAGTCTAGTCATTTTGCCAAGGATTGTGATCTTCTGGAGGGTACCTGCTGTAACTGCGGTAGAGGTGGCCACATTGCCAAGGACTGCAAGAGCCCGAGAGAGAGCAAGGGCAACGCTGCTACTACTGTGGCAAGCCAGGCCAACTAGGCTCATGACTGTGACCACACGGATGAGCAGAATTGCTGTTCTTGTGGAGCATTTGGACACATTCAAAAAGACTGCACCAAAGAGAAGTGCTATAGGTGTGGTGAAACTGCATGTAGCCATCAAATGCAGCAAGACAAGTGAAGTCAACTGTTACTGCTCTGGTGAGTCAGGGCACCTTGCACGGGAATGCACAATTGAAGCTATGGCTTAATTATTTTCCTTTGTTGCCCCTCCTTTTTCTGATTGATGGTTGTATTAATATCTCTGAATCCTCTTCACTGGCCAAAGGTTGGCAGATAGAGGCGACTCCCAGACCAGTGGAAAAGAAAAAAAGGGGTGGAAAAAATAGACTTTCTGCATTTAACTACAAAAAAAAAAAAAGTTTATGTTTACTTTGGTAGAGGTGTTATGTACAATTCTTTGTTAAAGGGCCCCCGCCTCCTTTCTGCACCACTGTGAATAGGGATTAATGAATGGAAAGAATTGAGTCAGCGCATTCTGGGTTTCTTGAATATGTTCCCATGTAGGAGGTAAAACAAATTCTGGAAGTGTCTATGAACTTCCATAAGTAACTTTAATTTTAGCATAATGATGGCCTTGGATTGTCTTACTTCTGTAGCTATTAAATAATATCAGGGAAGCGGATGTGGCTCAATCGATAGAGCTCCCGTTTACCATATGGGAGGCCCCGGGTTCGCTTCCCGGGGCCTCCTTGTGAGGGCAGGCCAGCCTGCACCACGCGGTGGGCTGATGCAACAGGACCTCACAGCAAGGGGGAGATAAGCAGACACGGAAGAAACACACAGCGAATGGACACAGTAAAATACAAGCAGCAAGGGGGGGATAAATAAATAAATAAATCTTAAAAAAATAATAATAATAATAATAATATCAAGTAACATCTGTATCAGGCCCTCCATAGGGCATACAGTTGAGTGGGTGTAAACATAATAAAAAGACAAACATGCATGCTAATGGCTGTGCAAGAGAGAAGTCGAGATAAAAGCCTAAACAGGAACAACTTCATCACAGTGTTGATACTGGATACACAGACAGTGAGGACAAAGGTTTGGGACACATTTTTTTCAAAGACTAAATCTAAAACCCAGAGTAAACGTCGATGCTCAGAGTTAGCATAATTTGGAGCTATTCCGGAATTGCAGAGAAATGCATTTTCACAGAAATCAAGATGCTATTTTTGTATACTGTATCACTCAGACAACTGTGTTTCATTTACTGTAATCAGTTTTTAAAAGTCAGATGGTATGTGATTATACCAAATTCCGTTGATTGTACACTTTTGATGAATTGTATGCTTTATTAATATGTATCAATAAAATTGATTTGTTAAAAAAAATGTCAGATGGAAAAAACATTTCTTTCTAAGCTATGGCTAGAAAACAGAAATATAATTTTAAACTATCCAATAAAGCTGGAGGAAAGGGTGAAAATTAGGGAAAAATTAAGACCTTCCCAGATAAACAAAAGCTGAGGGAGTTTATTGCCTCTAGACCAGCCCTACAAGAAATCTTAAAGGGAGTTCTTTGTGTTGAAAAGAAAGGACACTAGACTATACATCAGAGCTGCATGAAGAAATAAAGATCTCCAGTAAAGGTAACAACATGGGTAAATATAAATGCCAGTGCTTTTGAAATTTTGGCTTGTAACTCCACATTTTACTTCCTATAAGATCTAAAATACAAACACATAAAAAGTAATGATAAATCAGTGGTTTTGTATTCATAATGTATAAGCATGTAATTTGGGAAAAGAACTACAAAAAGGTGGGGAGATAAAGAGGTATAGGAACATATTTTGTGTAGGCTATTGAAGTTAGGTTGGTATTAAGCTGAACAAGATGTTATATATTTAGAATGTTACATTTAAGCCCCATGGTAACCGCAATGAAAATATCAGAAAATAGAACAGAAGGAAATGAGAAGGGATTTTAAGAGATTCATTAGAAAAGATAATCTAAATATAAATATAGGCATAATAGAAGAATTGAGGGATAAAAAAGGTACAAGACTTATAAAATCCAAAGAGTGAAATGGCAAAAGAAAGTCCGGCATTATCAATAGTTATTTTAAATGTAAATGACTTAAAATTCTCCAGTCAAAAGGAATGGATTAAGAAAAGAAAAAAAAAGCATGACCCAACTATATGTTGTTTACAGGAGACTCACCTTATATTCAAAGGCACAAGTAGGTTGAAAGTGAAAATATGAAAATATTCCATGCAAATAATAATCAAAAGAGAGCATGCATGGCAATACTAATATCAGACAAAATTAACTTTAAGTCAAAAACTGTTATGAGTTGGGACGTGGATGTGGCTCAAGTGGTTGGGTTCCCGTCTACTATATGGGAGGCCCTGGGTTCGATTCCTGGGGCTTCTTGGTGAAGACAAGCCAGCCTGTGTGGCGCAGTGAGCTGGCACACAACAAAAAGGAGACAAGCAGACACAGAAAAATGCACAGCAAAATGGACAGCGAGCACAAGCAGCAAGGGGAAGTGGCGGGGGGGGGATAAATAAATAAAATAAATCTTAAAAAAAAATGTTATGAGAGATAGAAGGGCACTATATATTGATAAAAGGGTGAATTCATCAAGAAGATGTAATGATTATAATCGTATATACGTCTAACAACAGGGCACCAAAATATTTGAAGCAAACATTGACAGGGTTGAAGGGAGAAATAGATAGTTCTACATTAATAAAATACACCACTTTCAATAATGGATAGAACATCTAGACAGAAGACCAAGAAAGAAATAGAGGACTTGAACAACACTGTAAACTATGAGCCCTAGTGGACACATGTAGAACACCTCCTCCAGCAACAGCAGAATACACGTACTTCTTAAGTGCACATGGATCATTCTCTAGGACAGACCTTATGTTAAGTCATAAAATATGTCTAAGTAAATTTTTAAAGATTGAAATCATACAAAGTATCTTCTCTGACTCCAGTGGAATGAAGCTAGAAACTGATGACAAGGGTGAACTGGAAAATTCACAAATATGTGAAAAGTAAACAATACACTCTTAAACAACCAATGAATCAAAGAAGAAATCATACGGGAATTTAGGAAATAACTTGAGATGAACAAAAACGAGAACACAGTATACCAACATTTATGGGGTGCAGCAAAGGCAGTGCTCAGAGGGAAAGTTATAGCTCCAAATGCTTACATTAAAAATGAAAAAAGATGTCAAATCAGTAACCTAACCTCACACCTACAGAAACTAGAAAAAAAGAACAAAACAAACCTGAATTGAGCAGGAAGCAGGAAATAGTAAAGATTAAAGCAGAGATAGGTGAAATCAAGAATAGAAAAACAATAGAATTGATTAAATAAATTGCTTTTTTTAAAAGATTGTAAAAATTGACAAACCTTTAGCTTGACTGACAAAGAAAAAAAGAGAGGACACAAAAAATAGAAATGAAAGGGAGGCTGTTACTGCCAATCTTACAGAAATAAAAAAAAGGAATAAAGTTCTGATTTATGCTACAAAATGAATGAAACCTGAAAACATGTTATGTGAAATAAACCAGACACGAAGGGACAAATATTTTATTAAATACCTAGAATAAGGAAATTCTTAGAGGCAGAAAGTAGATTAGCTGTTACTAGGAGCAAGGGAGAGGGAGAAGAAGGATTTATTACTTAATGGAGTTTCTGTTTGGGATGATGAAAAAGTTTTGGTAATGAATGTGTGACGGTAGCATAACATTGTAACTGTGATTAAGTCCACTGAATTTTCAGTACATTTAAAAATGGTTGTGGCAGCTTGAAGCTGGGTGGACCCTGCTGATTACGTCCTTAGGGCTAATCCATTCCTGTGCATGCAAACCTATTGTAGATGGGATCTTTTGATTAGATTCAGTTAAGGGACCTTCATTCTGATTAGATCACTCCAGTATTAGGGTCTTTATAAATGGGAGAAACACGCAGAGACACATAGAAAAAGCCACAGAGATGGAGACGGAGCAGCCCGAGGCCTGGAGGAGAGGGGAGAGGCCAGTAGACAGGAATTGTGCCCTGCCATGTGCCTGATTGCCCACAGCTGTAACTTGGCGAGAAAGCATCTCTTGATGATGCCTTGATTTGGACACTTTCACTGTCTCAGACCTGTAAGCTTTTAACCTAATAAATTCCCATTATAAGAGCCAATCCATTTCTGGTATATTGCTACCAGCAGCTTTTAGCAAACTAAAACAATGGTTAATATGGAAAACGCTAAATGTTGGGTACATGTTAGCACAATAAAAAGCAAGAGAGAAATTTAAGAGGCATATCAATTAATTGCAATGGATGGACCTTGTTTGGATCCTTTCCATAAGGAATAAACTTTTTTTTTTTAGGAGGTCCTGGGGATTGAACCCAGGACTTCGTACATGGAAAGCAGGCACTCAACTACTGAGCTATACTCACTCTGCATGAACAAACTTTTAAAACTATCATGAGACAATAAGGAAAATTTGAATGCTAGCCAGCCATTTGATGATAATAAGTGATTATTATTAATATTCTTCTAGGTGTCATAATACTATAGTAGTCTTTTTCCCCAGGAGTCTTGGGATATACTTCAAAAATAATCCCCGAGGTGTAGATTTCAAAGGGTGGGGGGATAAAAAAGTAACAGGAATGGCCATGAATTCCTAACTGTTGTAACTGGGTGATGGCTACATAGAAATTCATTATACTATTCTCTCTACTCTTTCATATATTTACATTTTTATAATAAAAAGTTGTTTTAAAAGACACCTTAAAGAGAGTGAAAAGTCAAGCTACGAACTGGGAGACAATATTTATAGCACAGACACCTGTCAAAGGCTTAGTTATATATGTAAAGAACTACAAATCAATATAAAAAGACAATCTAATAGTAAAATGAGGCAAAGACATAAACAGACATTTTACAGAAGAGAAAACACAAAAGGCTAATAAACATATGGAAAGTTTGTCAAGCTCACTAGCAATACGGAAATGCAAATTAAGATTGGACCGGGATTCCATTTTATACCTATTTGGTTGGTTAAAATTAAGAAGCCTGAAAATAAGTGTTGGCCACGTCGTAAGTGGGAGAAGTCTGGTCTTACATTGCTCCTGGGAGTGTAACTTGGTATCTCGAGTTTGAAAAATATGTTAGCATTAGCTTGAACCTGTGACTATTTGTGTATTCCAGGACCTAGTAAGTCACTTTTCTGCATATACCCAAGAGAAACTCTCGGATACATAGACCACAGGAGACATTCTGAGAATGTTCTCAACACTATTTATAAAACCAAAACAGTGCAAACCTGAGTTCCCATCCTTAGGGAGACGAGAGTAACAAACTGGTATAGTTACATGCCAGAATAGTATACAGCAGTGAAAAGGGAATGGACTATCACACAGAAAACTCTCAGTAAGATAATGTTGAGTGAAAAAAGCAAATAACAAAAGGTAACATAAAATGATACCTTCTTCAGAAAAGTTCAAAAGTTATCAAAACCAAACAATATATTCTGTAGACATGTATATATAAGATAGATTTTTTTCTCTAAAAAAATAGTCAAGGGAAGCGGGTGTGGCTCAGTGGATAGAGCCCCCGTTTACCATATGGGAGGCCCTGGGTTCGCTTCCCCGCGCCTCCTTGTGAGGGCAGGCCGGCTCGCGCAGCTGCGTGGGCTGATGTGGCAAGACCTCACAGAAAGGGGGAGATAAGCAGACACAGGGAAGACACGCAGCGAATGGACACAGCAGCACAAGCAGCAAGGGGGGGATAAATAAATTAAATAAATAAATCTTAAAAAAAAAAAAAAATAGTTAAGGGAAGCAGATGTGGCTCCAGGATGGGGCTCCTGCCTGCCACATAGAAGGTCCATGGTTCTGTTCCTGGTGCCTCCTAAAGAAGACAGTGAGCTGGCCCTATGGACAGGCGCGGCAAGCTGACACAAGATGACGCAACAAGAGGCACAAGAAGAAAATAACACAATGAGAGACACAACAAAGCAGGAAACAGAGGTGGCTTAAACAATTAGGTGCCTCCCACATCTGAGGTCCGTTTGGGTTCCGGTGCCTCCTAAAGAAACAAAGAACCGACACAGCAAGTGCAAACAATGAGGGGGTGGGGAGAGATAAATAAATAAAATAAATCTTTTTTAAAAATGTTAAAAAAATAGTCAAGAGAATAATAAATACATAATTCTGGACGGTGTTCCCTGCATAGGTGTAGGTAAGAGCAGGGGATTTAGATATAAGTCATGAGGATGTTGTATCTGTCTGAGTCCTGCAGTGGGTACACTGGTTTTCAATGTACTATTTTAAAAATTTTAAATATATAAAACTAAAATAAAAGGATCCCGCAAAAATCAATGCTGTTCGCAGGTCATTAAGCAAAGATTACAATTCATCTTCAACCTGAAGTCTGCCTTCCTCCCCCAAATAAGCAGACTTTTCTCACCAGGGCCACAAGAGAAACCGAAATGAGTGGGAGGGGTGGTAACTTCGTTTTCACTTTTCTCTTCCTGTTTTTTCAGAGCCTGGGAAAGCAAGTCAGAATTTCCAGTCTTTTCCAATTCCCAAATGATTCCCTAATTTAGAACGAATTCGGAGAAAATAAGTTTTTCTCCATCTGGAGAAGGCTCTGCTGCCTGCCATGGAGCATCCTAACTCCGGGGCGCGGCGGGGCCCTGGGGTGGGAGGGCGCTCCAGCCGCAGCCGCAGCCCCTTCCCCTCCCCGCACCGACACGCTTTGGGCTTGGGCTTGGGGGCGGTGCCCGCGCCACAGGGTCGTGGGATGGTTAGCCGGCGCGATTCGCAGATGGCCGAGGCTGCACCCTAGCAGGAGGCCCTGTGGGGGGCGCGATCCTACGGGTTCGAGCGGCCAGGGGCTGGCTCTGGGCCGCAGAGACGAGGCTCCGCAGGCGCCTCCGGCCCACCCATCGGCCCCGAGGGCCGGCAGTTTGGATGCATCCTAAACAGGCCCTTTAGCGGGGGAGGAGACGAGCCCTGGCCCGACTCGGCCCCTCTTGCCCGCGGCAGCAGCCGCGACCCTCAGAGCGTCGGTCGCCGCAGGGTCGCAGCGGGCCCCGGCGCGGCCGCCCGGACTCCACGAAGCCCCATGATCCGAGCTGCGGGGTGGGGGAGCCGGGGCACCTCTCCTTTCCCCCGACTGCATGTGCGTGGGGTGGCGGGGAACTAAGGGGTGCTTCTGAAGCCAAAAGCCCCTCTAGCGAGCAGGAGGCCCGGGTCAAGTTCAGCCCGGCCTCCAGGGCGCAGCAGGCCCGGGCCTTTCCGGCGAGAGGCAGGCGCACTCGGCCCAGCGGCCCTGGCCTCGCTCCAGACCTGGCGGGGTGACATCACCAAGCTCCTCCGATCGGCAGGAGGGGGCCCCGAAATCCCCTAAAAAACATTGTGAGTAATCGCCAGGCGGGGCGGGCCTCGGGAGCGAGCGCCGCCGCTGCGCAGCCCAGACCGCCGCCTCGGCGCCGGCATCCTCTCCTCGGCCCGCGCGCGGGCGCACTAGCTCCCGGCCCAGGGCGGCGGCGTAGCGCGCAGGCGCGGCCGGATTCCGGGCAGTGACGCGGCGGCGGGCGCGCGCGGCGCATTTCCGCCTCTGGCGAATGGCTCGAGTGTAGCGCGCGCCGCGGGCCCAGCTGCGACCCCGGCCCCGCCCCCGGGACCCCAGCCATGGACGGTGAGGGCGCCCTCTGACCCCGCGAGGGGCCCGCGGCGGGAGCCCCCGCACCTCCTTGGCCCCATTCTTACGCCGGCGGGCGCTGCGCAGGGAGCGGCCCGGCCGGATGGTGGCGCGGGGCGGGGCGGGCGTTGAGGGGTCTGACTCAGTTTCCCCTCTGGATGGAGGGGTCCTTGACTCAGTTTACACTTTGGGTGGGGGTGTGCGGTGAGCCCTAACACAGGTCACCCCCAGGGCCAATGGGGCAGTTCTGACTTAGTTTACCTGTTAGAGGAGAATGTATCTGACTCCGTTTCCTCTCGGGATGGGAGGTGGGGGAGTGCACTCCCTGGCTTTTCTTTATGAAAGTAGAAAAGGCCTTGACTCAGTTTCCCTTAGTAAAAGGACACCAAACCCCGTTTTCCCTCAGGAAGCAGGTGTTTCTGGGGCTCCTTTACTCCACTCCTTAGTTTCCCCACAGGTTCTAGGGAGCAGGCCCTCAGTTTCCCTCTGAGGGAACTGGTGAGGATGGGAAGTGGGCTTTGCTGACCCTTACTTCCCTCCCCTTTCAGACCTGTTCCCCCTCATCTTCCCCTCAGGTAAGTGGACCATCCTTCCTCAGTGTTTCGGGGGGGATCTCCCCAGGGTTAGGGGCAGTGGGCGCGGTGGCCTGACGGGGCCTGTCTCCCCCTCCCCACTGCAGAGCCGGTCCAGGCCTCTGGCCCCTATGTGGAGATCATCGAGCAGCCCAAGCAGCGGGGCATGCGCTTCCGCTACAAGTGCGAGGGCCGCTCAGCCGGCAGCATCCCAGGCGAGAGGAGCACGGATACCACCAAGACCCACCCCACCATCAAGGTCAGCACCCGGTCACCAGCTCCCAGGGGTAGAGTGGGGTGGCACAAATTGGGGGCGGGGGCTGTGGAAGCCCAGCAGGCCTGCCTCCAGGCCACTGTGCCTTCTGGGTCTGGGAGGTGAGATTGGAATTCCTGGACCTCTAGGGTGTTCTCTGTACTTTGGACAGATCAATGGCTACACGGGGCCAGGGACAGTTCGCATCTCCCTGGTTACCAAGGACCCCCCTCACCGGCCTCACCCCCACGAGCTTGTGGGGAAGGACTGCAGGGATGGCTTCTATGAGGCTGAGCTCTGCCCAGACCGTTGTATCCACAGGTGAGCCCCTCACAGGGCTGAGCAGGGCTGGTGGGGAAAAACTGAGGGGGGGACTCACGTAGCTGTAACAGTGTTACTCCTTTCTGTACACAGAGCAAAATTCCTTACTCCTTGCTCTGTCTCCAGCTTTGCAAAGCAGACTTGTGCTGCCTTGAAATTATCTACTTGTGTGTTCATTCTCTCTAGCAGGTGTGCGCTCCTTGGGACAGGGATGGAGCTCTAATCACCTCTGAACCCCTAACTCCTGTGGCTGGAAGGGCGAGTCCCTCAGTGTCACATTGCTTGTGCTGAGAAAGAAAAAAAACAACTGGAGCTCACATCCCAGTTGACAGAGACAGGCCATAAATAAATATGCAGATAATGTTAGAGAGTAATCATTTCAGTGATGAAAATTAAACAAAATACTTGGCTGTTGAGAATACCCAGGATGGGGGAGCTGTTCTCATTACTTTGGGTTGGAAGGTCTGAGAAGGCCTCTTTGAGCTAAGACTTTCGTAGTGAGAAAGAACAGAGGCAGGGAAAGAACACTGCAAGCAAAAAATACAAGTGCAAAGGCCCCGAAGTGGGAAGGAGTTGAGTGTGTTTGGAGGAACAGAAAAGGAGCCCCTGTGGTTGGAGGAGGTCGGCAAGGGCCAGGTCATAAGAGGGCTTGTCTTGTCAGCTGAGGTCAGGGGTGTGGGTGGGAAGCCATTGGATGGGATTAAGTATGGAGTGGTGATCTGGTGGGGGGGAGGGGACAGACTGAAAAAGCAAGAAGGTCCAGGCTCTGCTGGAGACAGCAGGACTGATGCCTAGGGGGCCTCAGCTTCCAGAACCTGGGGATCCAGTGTGTGAAGAAACGGGACTTGGAGCAGGCCATCAGCCAGCGCATCCAGACCAACAATAACCCCTTCCAAGGTAAGATGTAAGGGGGCAAAGGCCGAGGGCCCCCATCACCCTTCTTAGGCCACCTGCCCTGCCTCTCTCTCTCATTGGCCGAGACTCAAGACACATGGGACCTTGCTGCCCATTCAGCCCACACTCCCATTTGACCATTGTGGACACCAAGAGGGGACATGACATCCAGGGTCACAGGTGGAGCCCAGGGATGGGTCTAGAACCTCCTTTTCCTGCTCTTTAGGACTCCTGCTATTTCCCATGCCATCAATCTGCCCTCCCAGCCCAGAGCTCCCTCTTCCTGACTGCTTTCCCCAGCTCTCCTGACTGTTTTTCCTGTAGTTCCCATAGAAGAGCAGCGTGGAGACTATGACCTGAATGCTGTGCGGCTCTGCTTCCAGGTGACAGTGCAGGACCAGGCAGGCAGGCCCCTCCGCTTGCCTCCAGTCCTCTCTCACCCCATCTTTGACAACCGTGAGTGGCCAGGGAGCTGCAGGCAAAGGAGAGGGAGGGAGCTGGGGAGGAGGAAGGGGGCTGGGGTGGGTGCAGCCTGGGAGGGGCTCTGGTTTCCATCAGTCATCTGGTGTATTTGTCGTCTCTGTGCCCAGCTCTGCTGGCTGGGAGACAAGGCGAGGAAGACCTGGAGCTGCCCTCGAGGTACAGCTTCCAAGCTGGCAGGGAGTCAGATGCATTTTTAATATCCTGTAATGAGGGGGTGGTGGAGAAAGGCGGGGCTCTGCCACCACTGGTAAGGGGGTGAGTGTATGTGTTGGGGGGGGGTTTGATATTTGAGCAGGGGCCCTCTATAAAAACAGGCTAGTTGCATGTGCCCAGAGTAGTGCCAGTGATTCCAGGAAATGAACTCCCAAGAACAAAACAATGTTAGGAAAATTTCAATGATGAAAGCTCCCAGGGAGCTCACAGATGAATTGGTCTAACACTGACCAACTGCAGTCTTTAATTGAGTATCCAGCAGGATAGATGAAAATAAAAGGGCTCTGGAGCCTCGAGGATGGGAAAGCAGGCTGAACTGGAGGTCAGGGATAGCCTTGTTGCCAAGGTGGGAATCAACTGGGCCTTGCAGATTCTTCGGGTCAGGTGGAGAGAGAAGAGGCACCAGCATATTGGTTCCCACTAGACCGTAAGTTCCACGAGGCAGAGATGTTGAGGTTTGGTCCCTTGCTGTATTTTCCATGCCTAGAATAGTGCTGGACACGTCATAGGTGCTAGTAGATAAATAGCTGCTGAAGTGGTTGGGGTGAGGAGCCAATGAGGGCAGTCTGATCTTGGCTGCAGAGGTGTGGTCAGTCAGCTCTGGGCAGCCCCTGGACTCTGGGCTGGACAGAGATGTCCTGTATCCTGCAGGCTAGCCCTGGGGACCTCTGGTGATTCAGGGCTTCCTGCCTTACTCCCACACCCTCAGGCGCCCCCAACACTGCCGAACTAAAGATCTGCCGAGTGAACCGAAACTCTGGGAGCTGCCTCGGGGGAGATGAGATCTTCCTGCTGTGTGACAAGGTGCAGAAAGGTACACGCCACGGCACAGGGCTGGGCTCTTTGGAGCAGGAGATGAGGGGCGAGGCTTAGTAGAGATGGTGAGAGTCAGGGAACGGTTTGTACCCTTTCCCCCAACACCTTGGGGCCTCAGGTGGGCAACAGAGAGATGCATCTCAGGAGGCGAACATCACCAGTTGGGGTGAGGGTGAGGGCAGTCGGTGGGTTCAGGCACGCCGCCCCACATTGCTGCTCCACCTTCCGCAGAGGACATTGAGGTGTGTTTCACGGGACCTGGCTGGGAGGCCCGAGGCTCCTTTTCTCAAGCTGATGTGCACCGACAAGTGGCCATTGTGTTCCGGACACCTCCCTACGCTGATCCCAGCCTGCAGGCCCCTGTGCGCGTCTCCATGCAGCTGCGGCGGCCTTCTGACCGAGAGCTCAGCGAGCCCATGGAATTCCAATACTTGCCAGACACAGGTACAGAGCCGAGGAGGGTAGCAGCAGGGCCGCTGCGCTCCACCCAAGGAGAGAGAGGCCAGGGCTGGAAGTCTGAGGCTGTTGTTGAGGACCAAAAGCTGGGGTCAGGGCTTGGGATTTACACAGGAATTGTTATCTGTTTCTTCCCTGGTTAAATAATGATCGCCGAGACTTACTGAGCTACTACGTGCCTAACCCTGTTCCAAGCCTTCAGTGAATTAACTGATTTTGTTCTTTCACCAACGTTTTGCAGTAGGGGATATCATCTCCATTTTACAAATAAGAAAGTTGAGGCACATGGTGGTTGACTTGCCTGAGATTACATGGCTAGTGAAAAAACAGCCAGCATTCAATCCCAGGCCATCTGGCTCCAGGGTGTGCTCACCATGCTGTGCCCCCTGTCCCGCCCACACAGCCATGATTTGGTCAAGACTTTTAGGCCTCTGAGCACAGCAGGAACAGCTGGAACGGTCCTTTCCCCAGAGCCCATCATCTAACCTGTGGGTGTGTCTGTGCTGGGAGCAGCCTGATAGAGTTTGGAAGGCCGGGCAGCAAGCCCCCAAAACTGCCATTGATTCTACCAATAGTTATTGATTTTGGAGTAATGAAATAATTCTAAAGATTTTTGTGATGACAGATGCACAGCGTTGTGATTATACTAAAAGCCCCATTGCAGCCATTGATTATACACTTTAGATAGACTGTATGATACGTGACTATATCTCAGTAAAACGGCTTAATAAATAAATAATAATTATTGAGTGCCCGCTTGGTGCCCAGGCCTGTGCCAGGTGTTGCGAATACCAAGATGAATTAGACATGGTCCCTGCCCTTTGGAAGCTCAGTCATGTGAGGAAGCAGAGCCTCAAGTCACAGAACAAAATGTAAAACAGGGAGGTGTGTGCAAAGTGCTGTGGGAGCACAGAGGCAGGGAGCAGAGGAGGGCTGCAGGGAGGAGGTGACATTTAAGTTGGAGAAAGACATGAGGATCATTCTCCAGGTGGGTAGACCAGCATCTGGAAAGACAGACTTGGAAAGCGCACAGCACGTTCGGAGGCAGCTTTGAGGTGGGAGTCGACATTGGGTAGTGAGCAGGCCCAACAGGGAGCCTCGACTGTTAGGCTAGGCATTCATCCAGGGTTTCATCCTGAAGGCAGTGGAGAGCCATTGGTTTGCAAATGGTGAAGTGACATGAGCAGATCTGGAAGCTCACTCTGGTGGCAGTGTGTCAGAGAATCAGAGACGGGGAGACCCTTGGCAGGGAGGCCATTTTGGAAGAGTTTGCAGGAGTCCAGGAAGAGAGGATGCAGCACGAAGCTTGTAGGAGTGCAGAGCGAGAGGGCTACATCTCCTTCCAGTTTCCTCCTCAGCTGCCCTGCCTCAGCCCCACTGGCCCTCGGCCTGTGTCCAGGCTGTTGCCTCGGCCGGGAAGGCTTTGTCTCTAGGTCTTCACGTGACGGGCTCATGCCAGTCCTTCCCTGACCACCTCTAAATGAGTCCGTCCCCCACCACCACCGCTGCCGGTCTGTTTCAGCACCCCGTCTGCCTGCCTTCACGCTCCTGTCACTTCTGGAGATTTTCTTGTTTGTGTATATGATTGTATCACATCTCTATCACTGGGATGTCAGCTCTTTGAAACAGGAACCTCGTCTGCTTACTCCCCAGTGGCTAGAATGGAGCTTGGCACATAGTATGTGCTTTGTAAAAATGTGTTGAGTTAGTGAATGTGGAGAGTGAGAGAGACATTGAGGATGATTGCAAGGTTTCTAGCTTTGATGAGAGGGCAGGTGGAAACACAGGAGGAAAAAGAACCAGGTTTCTGAGGGGAGATAGGTTGGCTTTAGACTGATGGGACTGAGGTGCTTTGAGGTTATCCAAGTGCTCTGGTAGTTAGACAGTTCGGAAAGCCCCAAGCTAAACTATCAAACTATCAGAGATAAGAATAAGAGTCTGTCGGAGTCTTAAGCCTGTTGGACCTCATCTGCCCGAGTACAGAGAGGTGGTGACCAGGCCTGGATGGAGGCTGGAGATAAGTTAGGATGTGTGCAGGTGAGACAGTGAGCTGGAGGTGTGGCCCCCTGTGAGGGCTAATGTTCCCCGGAGAGTGGCTCTGTTACCTGGAGTCACCCATGTGACACATTCAGGCAACAGAGGCCTTCTCAGAAAGCCTGGGGACATTAGAAGAGAGCATCTCAGGAAAGCCTGGCTCCTCACCTTCCTCTAGAGGGCCCTTTGAGAGCTTCGGGGATCCTGCTGAGAAGAGCGAGATCCACTTCTCCCCATTCCTTTCCCAGATGATCGTCACCGGATCGAAGAGAAACGCAAGAGGACATATGAGACCTTTAAGAGCATCATGAAAAAGAGTCCTTTCAATGGTGAGGCTGGGGTGAGGGGAAGCTAGAGAGAAAGGCAGTGGGCATGGGAAGGGAGACCCTGGAGCTTGGAGAGGGGACACGGTGAAGCTTGGGGAGGGGAGACCATGGAGCTTGGGGAGGGGGCACCTCTAGAGGCTGAAAGCTGATCCAGCCCTTGCCTTGCAGGCCCCACTGACCCCCGGCCTCCACCCCGGCGCATAGCTGTGCCTTCCCGCAGTTCAACTTCCATCCCCAAGCCAGGTAAGGGTTTCCTCTTGTCTACTGGAACTGCCAGTTCAGATCTGTTCAGCCTTGGTTTAGACATCTTCTGGGAGGGAGACAAGCAGAGGAATCGGCCATACCAGTAGGTGTTATCTGTTGTACCCATGTTTCTGAGGGTGAGTCCTGGATTACCTTTCTCAGAGAAATCTCGGGTGCAGCGAAGATGCAGATTCCTGGGCCCCATTGCAGACCTACTGATTCAGAGTCTCTGGAAATGTGGCCCAGGAGCCAGCAACTTCCCAGCAATGCTAATGCATACTGAGGTCTGAGAACCACTGGTTCTCAGAAGTTAAAAAAAAAAAATCATTCTCTGCCTTCACTCTCAGTTAATTAGGGAACAACAGCGCAACAAAATCACCGCTAAAGTAGTAAAATGTATGTGCGGGTAGGTGGCTCAAAAAAGAACGACAAAGTGCCCTGCTCCAGACCACTTCTCTCTGGGTATCCCTTGGGCTCCCTCCTGGGGCTTCGCTTGGCAGCTATACAATGAGGAGGTTAGACCAGTTGATCTCTACAAGGCTGGGAGAACCCTAAGAGGTCAGAGGTGAGAGAGCTTCATGGGCTGGAGTAGTCTGGAGAAGGGGGGGCTAGAATCTGGACCCTCCAGGCTGGGTCTGAGTGGGTAAGAGGGAGGAACTGGTGTTTTGGAAGTGACTCCCTAGGGAGGGGTTGATCCTAAGCACTGTTGAGCAGGGGATAAAGATAAAGGGGACAGGTGGGTCTCTGGGGCCGTCTCTGACCCCTGCCTTTCTGCCTCTCTCCTCCAGCCCCCCAGCCCTATCCCTTTACGCCACCCCTCAGCACCATCAACATTGAGGAGTTCTCCCCCATGGTCTTCCCTTCTGGGCAGATAACAAGCCAGGCCCCCCCTGCCCAGGTCCTGCCCCAGGCCCTGGCCCCTGCCCCAGCCATCGCATCAGCTTTGCCCCAGGCCCCAGTGCTGCTCCCGTCTGCCCCCAAGACCACCCAAGCTGGGGAAGGGACACTGACGGAGGCCCTGCTGCAGCTGCAGTTTGATACTGATGAAGACCTGGGGGCCCTGCTCGGCAACAGCACAGACCCAGCCGTGTTCACGGACCTGGCATCCGTCGACAACTCTGAGTTTCAGCAGTTGCTGAACCAGGGTGTATCCATGGCCCCCCACACAGCTGAGCCCATGCTGATGGAGTACCCTGAGGCTATAACTCGCCTGGTGACAGGGTCTCAGAGGCCCCCTGACCCAGCTCCCACCCCCATGGGAGCCTCGGGGCTCCCCAACGGCCTCCTCTCAGGGGATGAAGACTTCTCCTCTATTGCGGACATGGACTTCTCAGCCCTTCTCAGTCAGATCAGCTCCTAAGGGGCAGGAGGGGTGACACCTGCCTTGCCCAGAGCACTGGGGCTGCAGGGGATTGAACCCCTCCCACAGCACTTATGGATTCCAGGGGTGCCCCACCTTCTTTAGGTGATGATGTTCTCGAAAGGGGAGCACATTTTATTCATTTATTGGCAGTATCTGTATCTCTTTCTTTTTGGAGGTGCTTAAGCAGAAGCATTAACTTCTCTGGAGAGGGGGGAGCTGGGAGGCTTAAACTCTTCCCCTACCCTGATGTTCAGCTCCCTTTTCTCTGTAAGGAACTCTGGGGGCTCCCATGCCCACCCTCCAGCTTCTAGTACTCTCCTAGAAAGAAGGACAGGCTGGAGCTATGGCCTTTGGGGCCAATAAGCCTTATTATCAAGTGTCTTCCTCAAACCTTGAATTCATTTACACCTCGAGCCAAAATAATGCTCCTGTTACTAGCCCCTCCGTGGGGTTAACTCTGTCCTTGTGCCTAACACCAGCATTTGCGAGGCTGGCCTTCCTGCCCTGCAGAGGTCCCTGCTAGCTCGTTTGTTGTTCAGCTGCAGCTGAGGGGAACTGGTGGGGCAGCACTGGCCCTCTCCAGGACCCAGAGCAGGTTTGGTCTGAGATGTCCCTGTTCCCCCTTTTCTCAAGTGCCTTAGTAGTAAGGCAAGTGGTTTGGAGAATGGGGGGAGGGCAGGCTGGTAGCTCTCCAGTCAAGAGGCACGTTTTTTACTGAAGAATCAAAGCAGTTGGACTTTTGCTCTTTCTATTCTGTACTAATAAATGTGTTGCCAAGCTGGCCAGAGATCTGCCTTCTTTCAGCAGTCACTGAGCACACAGCCTTAGCTGGTCACATCGCATTGGTGATAGGGAGTTGGATGCAGTCTTCTGTGAGCTTGCAGCCTGAGGGTGCCCTTGGAAAGCCCAAAGCCCTCCTTACTGTCCAGTGGAGGAAAGCAGGCAGTGGAGGTGGGGGACCCAGTTCAGTGAGACCCCTCCCCCCAGGGAAAGGCCCCACAGAGGCCACATTATCTCCAGGCCTTAGAACAGGGTGGATCACTCAGAGGGCCCAGCCTGCGTTTGGAGGTGGGATTATGGGAGAGGCTGTTGGGAACGGACGCTGGGACTAGGCTGTAAGAAATCAAGCACGCTAGGCTAAGAGGTTTGGACTTTTATCTTTTGGGTGGCCAGGGAAGACGCCAAGTGAAAGTCTATGCTCCATTTATGCTTTGATAATTCTGAAAGGAGCGAAGAAATCTCAACCTGCTGCCCCGCAAGACATAAACAAGAGCCAGGCCACAGCCCATAGGGCAAGAGCAAGACTTGCTTCCGGCTTGGCCCGGCGCACGCGCACTGAAACAAGGTCGGCGAAAGGCCTTGGTTGGCTAGGCCCCGCCTCCTCGGGTGCGCATGCGCAGGGATAGCAGTCAGCAGGTCCGGAGGTGCGTTCTGTAGGTGATGGCGCCTGGAGGGCTTTGCGCCGTTGCAGGAGGGCGAAGGCAAGGACCAGCGGGGTATCATTCGTGGACATGCTGAAAAGGCCGGCGAGGCCCCTGAGAACACAGGCCCTGGAGGCAGAGACTCGGGAGGACTGTGCCGAGGAGAGGAGATGCCAGCAGGCGGCGGCACGTCGGGACCGCGAAAGCGTCTGGGCGGGGGCGGGGCCCGAGCTGGAGGCGCGAGGTCGGGACCCGGAGGACCCGGGCCGGGAGCGCCTGGGGAGGCGCGGCCCCGCGGGGACGGGCAGGCTTGGGGAGGCCCTCCCCGGGGCAGCGGCGGCGGAGCGCCCGCGCCTCGTTCGCTTGCCTCTCCCCGTGCCCTGCAGGGAGCCCCGGAAGCCCTCTCACGGCCCTTCCCGAGTGAGCTCCGTGTGCTCAAGGCTCACCAGTCCCCAGTCCTTGGCTCCAGCCCAGACCGCACTCCCCTGCCTGCCAGCCCAATGGACAACTCCACTCTGACCTCTCTCAGGCCTCAAATTCATTCTGTTCTGCCATGCCCATGATCTCTGCCATCCCCAGCCTTTCCCTCCTCCTCCCTACCTGCCCACCCTCCGGGACTCCAATCGGAAGCCCGACCACCACTATGGACGCCGCCTCTTCTTCCCTAGCTTGCATCCAGTCCCTCACCAGGCCCTGGCAAATCTGACCTCTTTGCCCCATATCACCACTATCACCTAGTTTAAGTCACTACCACCACCTCCCACCCAGACTGCTGCTACAGCTTCCTTTCTGGCCTCCCTGCTTTCCTGTGCTGCCAAAGGGCTTTAGCACCCAAATCTCACTCCATCACGCTCCCTTTGAACATCTATCAGTCACAAGATCAGATCCCAGTTTTCTGCAAACACATCCAGAGAAACCAGGGCCTCCCAAAATGCCCATGAGGGCTGCTCACTATATAAGCCAAGACCAGGGAAACCTGGGACACGGAGAGGAAAACTGCTAGTCTGGAACTGTAGTGCACCCTTCAAAGCCCGTTCTCATCCAGCTCCAGCCTCTTTGACCCTGGGTGCCTCTGTGAGCTGACTCCAATCCAGTAGACACACACATAACCCCAGCCTGGTCCTTCCTGACACACCTTTGTCTTCATTGCCTGGTGAACTCTTACTCAACCTTCAAAACTCAGCCCTTTGCTTACCTCCTCCATGAAGCCTCCCTGAACCTCTGAGTCTAGCTCATCATGCCAGGATGATGGACTGAGGGCTTGGGTCTCAGCAAGGTGAGCCTCAGCCAGCCTAGCAAAGGGGCTGGATGTGACATGTGCTACCCAGCAAGTCAGTGCCCTTTCTGGGCCTCAGGTCTGGGGAACAGTTTGGATGAAGTCAAAGCTTGGACTTGCGGATACCACTCCTGGGAAAGGCACAGGTGAGAAGAGAAAGGGGATCAAGGACCAGTTTCCTCGGGGACATGGAAACACCCCTCTGGCAACTGAGACATACAAGCTTCCAATTGGGCCCGTGGTACTTTCAGGATCTGGCGGCTGGTTGAGGGAATGCCAAGCTTGGGGGCTCAGTGACAGCAGAAAGAGGAGGTAGGGCCAGCACCAGGGGCAGAGCCTTACAAGGGGGCAGAGCCAGGCTCTCTCGGACCCCCAAGCTCCGGCCCTCCCCTGCCCCTGATCCCAGCACCTCAGGTTTGGTCCCAGGTGAGGGGGTTGGCTGGCCCTGGCTCTCAGGACTAAGCAAGGAGGTGTGGAGTGTAACCACCTGCTTCCCAAAAGAAACATGTTTGTGGGGAAAAAAGTCAATGGGTGGCCAGCCTCAGAGGTCCCCTCAGTGAGTGCCAGCCCCTGAGCCAGTGTCCCCAGGGCCTGCCTATCAGACTGGCGCCGGGAGCCAGGCTGGGGCATTGCCCCGCCATGTCCTAAACAGTGGATCACACAGACACAAAGAGCAGTGGCTTGTGGCTTCTTTACTCCCTGAAGTCCCCCATCTCCGAAGAATATTTACAAATAGGGACAGGGTAGAGGCAACTTCACCACCAAATAATGGGCCGGGGAGTGGGGGCAGTGCTAAGACGCGTCCTCCACACAGGGAGAGAGTTCCTGAGGAGGGCCGAGGGCCCGGGGCGGGGGCTGGGGCGGCCAGGGACCCGGATGGGTCTGGGCAGTTCCAGGCCGGGTCGGGCCGCAGCCAAGTCTGAAGCTGGATGGTACTGCTCAGGCCAGGTGGGTGGTGGGTGAGCCCAGCTGCTTGGAGGCCAGGAGAAGGCGGGTGGCCGCGCTCTCCGACTCGGCCTGGAGCCGCCGGTTGCTGTGCCGCAGGCTGCGCACCTCCTCCTCCAGGGCTGCCCTGTCGGCCTTCTCCTGGCACGGGGGGCGGCAGGAGTCAGAGCAGCTGGCCTCTCGCCTGTGCCTCCCCCACCGCCCCCAGCCCGCCCCTCACCTTCTGCAGGTCGTCCTGCAGCTTTCTAAGCAAGGACTCCAGGTGAGACACCTTCTCTGACAGGTTCCCAGGTTGTGGCCTGAGAACATGGGGGTCAGGACTCAGCGGGAACAGGGCGGGGGCCAGCACACGGGCCAGCTCCCAGACCCACCTGGGTGAGAGGGCCCCAACCCTTAAGCGGAGGTGAAAGCAGAGCCCCAGGGCAAAGACGGGAGTGGCCCTAAGGAACAGGCACGCGTGATGGCCACTTAAGCGGGTGACAGGGCAAGCTCAGGGAGCCTTACTCAGCATCAGACTTTGGGGCTCCCTTGGGGTCTCCGCTCTCTGGGATGGGCTGTCCTGTGGGGACAGAGGGACTGTGTGGGCAGGTGGCTACAGGGAGAACGAGCCTCATCCTGGCTCCGCCTGCCAGCACCCTGGTGGCCTCACCCTCCCGAGACAGTGACTCCAGGATGGTGTTGCAAGTGGAGGCGATCTCGGAGATGGACTGCCACTCGTCCTCCAGGGTCTCGCTGCCCGCCTCCGACATGACTGTGGACAAGGGCGGGGGCTCAGGCTGCGGGCACAGCCCTCCTCCCCTCCCCTCCCCCAGCTCCAGACTCACTCTTGCTGATGGAGTTGCGCAGCGACAACGTTCGTGGCAGGAAGGAGGCCCTCAGCTCTGGGGCTGAGTCGCCCCTGTCCTCACAGTCACTGGGAGGGCCTGGCCCGTCCTGGGGGTGAGAAGTGGGTGCAGATGAGGCGACCCCCACCATCACGAATGAGCCCACCCTTGCCCGCCGGGCCCCAGCGCCTTGCTGCTGCTCACCGGGGTGGGGGGTGTCTCCCTGCCAGCAGTGGGCGCTGACGGCTTGGTCGTGGTGGGCAAGAGCAGGTCCGGGGTGGTGTTCGGCAGTACCGGGGCCTCGTCCGACAGGGAGCTGGGGAGAGCAGGGGCAGCTGAGCACAGGAGACTGGCCCTGCGGCCTCAGCCCGGCCTGCGTGCCCAGGCCTCCCTGGGGCTGGAGGAGAGGGCAGGCAGGAGGGCACACCTGCAGGGTGACGGCGAGCTCTGGCTGTGCAGAAACTCCGTCCTCTCCTCAGCCAGGTCCCCAGGCCCCGTAGGGCCACTGCCATCAGGCAGGCACAGGTGCAGCAGCTGCTTGGTGGCGGGCAGCAGGACCACCCTGGGGGCCTCATCTGGTACCAGCTCCGGGGCCCCCCGCCGGCTGGGCTCCTGCAGAGACAGCCTGTACAGCTCCGAAAAGCTCCTGGAGGGGGAAGAGGTGGCATCAGGCCAGAAGCTGCCTGCACCCCCAGCCCCTCCCCTAGCCCTTGCCTGAAGCTCTGCAGGAGGAAAGTTCCCCAGGCTCCCTGACAATGAAAAATGTTTGCCTGGCTACTGGCCATTTTTCCAGGCCTAGGTTCAAATCCCAGCACTGCCCCTTTGTCTCCTGGAGCCTCAATTTCTCCATTTGTGAAATGGGGTTAATAGTACCAAGCTCATAATTTGCTGTGAGGGTTAAATAACAACACAGGTAACTCTTAGCATAGGGATTCAAAGGCTACGGCTCACAACCGTAGCCTGTTTTTGTGCTCCTTCCAGCTAAGAATCATTTGTACATATTTAAATGGTTGAAAGAAACCAAAAGAATATTTCAAGTATGTGAAAGTTACATAAAACCCAAATTTCTGTGTCCGTAAATAAAGTGTCGGTGGAGCACGGCCACGCTCATTCATTTAGGTACTGCCTGTGGCTGCTTTTGCGCTCCGGCGACAGAGTTGAGTAATGGTGATGGAGACCAGATGGCCCCCGAAACCTAAACTGCTATCAGGCCCTTCGCGGGAAGCTTGCCTCGCCCTGGCTCAGCGCGGTAAGTCGTCAGCAGCGCGGGGCGGGAGGCGCAACGCTGGGGCTTCTCTCGGGAATCCCCCAGCCGAAGGGGGGGCGTCCACACGGGATTCTCAAGGGAAGACCACGCGCCCCCCGCCCCCCGCGTCCCCGGCGCCCTGACCTGCGGGGCCGACCGCTCTCGTCCGGGGGCAGGACGGTGACGCAGACCTTGGGCGCCGAGCGCAGCAGCTGGGCGGCGGCGTCGGGGCCGAGGCTGGGCAGCGTCTGGCCGCACACGCGCAGCAGGCGCGCCCCGGGCCGCAGCCCCGCCGTCTCGGCGAACGTGAAGCGTTCCACGTGCGTGACGAAGCCCTCGGCGTCCGCCTCGATGCCCAGGCGGCCTTGGCCGTCGCGGGGCAGCGCCAGTTCCCGCGTCTCGCAGCCGCGGCTCACCAACTGCGGGGTGGGGAGCGCGCGGGGCGTGGGCGGGGCTGCCCGCGGGCGGGGCCCCCGGCGCCAGCCCCCGGGGTTGGCGGCTCTGGCCACGCGGAACCCTTGGCACCCCACCCGACGGAGGAGGGCCCGAGGCTCGGCCATCAGAAGTCACTTGCCCGACGGCCTCCATTCCCAGCTCTGCCCAGCTCATAAGCGGGGTTCGTCCCCCTCGATTTTCCCTTTCGCAGGAGGGGCGCGAGGGAGGAAGCAGGCTCTGCCCCCGATGCGCGCCCCACCTTCCGGGCCTCAGTTTCCCACTCCGGCTCACCTGCAGGCGCGCCACGACCTCGCCCACGGCTTGGCCGGGGGGCCCGTCCAGCCGCAACGTGATCGCCTCCCCACGGCCGTGGTACAGGTCGAGCTGCAGCTCCGAGAAGGTCCAGGCCAGCACGTCGCGGCAGGCGCAGTTGAAGACCACGCGGCCGTCGCGCGGCGCCACCAGCACCAGCGCCTCGGCCGAGATTCCCAGCAGGCAGGGCATCCCGGCGTCGTCGGGGCCGTCCCGATCGGCCCCAGCCGCGCCCCGCGCCCCTGGCGCAGCGCGCACGCCCCACACCAGCGCGCCCGCCGCCTGCAGCTCGGCGCCCGGACCGCGAGGGGGCGCCCGGCGCCTCCCGCCCAGGGAGGGCAGGCCGAAGCGCGAGGCTGAGTCCAGCGACGTAGTGGTCACCTCGTTGGTGGCCAGGTCCTGCAGGTACTGCTGGCGCGTGCGCGTGGCCATGGCATGGAACTGGCGCGCGTGGCCCGCCGCCTGCTCGCCATTGAGCGCCTTGGCCAGCAGGAAGGCCCGGAAGTCGGTGTTGGCCGCAAAGGGGCCTCCTCCAGGGGGCAGAGCTGGCCCAAAGGCCGGGGTGTCCTGAGTGCGGCTCACCGCCACCCTGCGAGAAGGAAGGACGCGGTTAGGGGCGGCAGGGAGGGCCCAGGCCCTGCTGCCGGTGCCAGACCTGAGGCCACCCGGACGCCCACCTGTAGGAGGTGTGCGGGGTGCAGGGCGCATGCGCGCGCACCACCAGGAACACGTGCTGGAAGTGCGAGCGGATGGTGCTGGGGCAGAAGGGCTTGCTGCCGGGCTCCTGGAACACGATGGTCACGATGTCGTTGCCGATGTGGCGCTTCCGCAGCAGCTGGGGGTTAGATGGTGCCGAGGGTCAGGGGTCCACCTGCCCCCCCAAGCCCCTCCTCTTGGGGCAAGGCAGAGCCTGGGCAGCAGGGGCTGCCCCTTCAGAGGTGAAGGCCTGGGGAGTCTGTCTTAGTCTGTCTTTGGGGAAGGAGCAGCAGAGCTCGGGTCAAGCCTCCAGGATTGCCACCCCCACACCCCCACCCCTGGTTCCCCAGTGCCCCTGGCCACCCCCACCTCACCCTCGCCCCTCTCCCACCTGCTGCTGGTTACTGGGGGTGTAAGGCAGCATCGTGGACACATGGAACATGATCTCGTGGTCCTGGTACGTGGTATAGAGGGAGTGTGTGCCCGTGGAGTCGGCTGTGGCCAGAGACAGGGGTCACAGAAGGCCAGAGGGATCTGGGGTGGGGCTGGTCCCCCCTCCTGCCTGCACTCAGGGGCCTCTGGGCCCCCAAGCCCCGAGGGCAGAGGCAGGTGGACAACCCCCATGGGGCCACAAACCAATGCCAAGGCCCCCAGGCCCTTGGCCTCAGCTGCTCCCCTGCCCCTGCCCCCCAGGTTCCAGCCTCCAGCCCCACACCAGAGTGGAAGGGGGGTCAGGACTGGGTGCTGAGATGGAACAAAGACGGAAATGAGGAAATGGTCTGCCGAGAGCGGGGAGGGGCCAAGGCCCTTGGGGAGAAGGGATGGTGGGCCTGGCGTGAGCTCAGGTGGAGGCCCAGGAGAGCGGTAGGCAGGCGGGGGTGCTCCCCAGGAGCTTGGCTGGTGGTGGATGTGTGGTGGAGAAGGTGGGGCCCCCAACCCACTGGGGCCCAGCTCAGGCAGTGGGCTTCTGGGGCCTTGGGAGGACAATCCCAGCCCCTCCTTCCAGCCCACGGCTGGGCCTTCTGCAGCCCCCGACCGACATCCTCTGCTAACCCAAACAACTCCCTGGGCCCACGGACCAGAGAGGGCAGAGAAGTGAGAAGGCAGTTGGTTCTCCATCCTCGGCCTGGGCCTGCCGCCCACCCCTGGCCCCACCGCCCGCCCCCGGCCCCCTGGGCCTCACTTTTGGTGTCCAGCTGGGCCCGATAACTCTCGAAGCCCTTGAGCCGCACCACGTCGCCCAGCAGGGTGAGGAACTGCGTGAAGGCGGCTCCTGCCTCCTGGTTGTTGTACATCTCCTCCTCCGAGCCCTGGCCTGCCCGGCAGTACAGGACGCCCACCTTGCGCTGGAAGCTCAGCTGGAGGAAGGGGGAACAAAAGGCACCGGCCTCAGCCCCCCACTGGACCCGGGCCTCTCTGTCCTCCCTACCAGGTGGGTACAGTCTGTCCTGCTCCCGCTGCTCAGAGGGCAGAGGAGACCGTGGGCGGGAAGGGGCTGGGATAGGGTTGGTTCTCACGTGACAAGAAAGGTGACTCCAGGAAAGAGCCCTCTCTTCACTCGCTCCCAGTGGAAGTTTACATTGTCACCTCCTTATCTGAAGGCTAGACCATCCTCCCCTCCCTCTGACCTCTGCAGGCCTGGCTCCCGGCACAGTATCTGCTCCCCTCAAGGCACACTGACCCCGTGGAACTCCACTGGGTTCCCCTCCAGCTCCCGCCTCCTTCCTTCAAAGCTGAGCTTGTCCTCGCTGGCAGTCCCCACTTCACCTTCGTTCCTTCCAGTTCCCTGGAGCCCCAGCTCCTGCTACAGCACGCTGGCACCAGGGACTACTCCCTCCCGGAACACAACCTGTTCCTTCTGCCCAGGAAACACCTGCTCGTCCTAGCTCAGACTCCTGCATTTCTTCCATGACGGCCAAGAAAGGGCTGTCAGCCACTGCCTCTGTGCCCCCCGACCCTTAGTGCCCCCCTTTCACTGTTCTCCTCCTGTATTTCAGTGGTTCTCTGTGACTCTGTCTCTCCCACCTGGTGGTAAGCTAAAGAGAGCACCTGGCCTGGACATGTCCCCAGCATCCAGTCTGGGGCCTGGCACCAAGGAGGGTATGAGAAATGTTTGTTGGACCGTGATGAACCGAGTGGCTCAGGAGAATACGAGCCAGTGGGCAGCTTCCAGCACAGGATAGAATGGACTTCCAGCTGGCCTGGGCTCTCCAGCAGGGGAATGGACAGCCCCAGCAAGGAGTGAGCTGGGAGGAGATCACACAGGGCTGGAGGGGGGTAGCGTCAGGCCAGTGCTTCCCACGTGGATTCAGCAGGGCTGGGGCGGGGAGAGAATCTGCATCTCTAACAAGCTCCCAGGTGCTGTGGGCACTGCTGCTCCACACACCTTACTCTGAGAGGCAAGGCTTCTCTCTGAAAGGCCAGCTCTTCTGGGGTCGCCACTGGTCCGGAATCAGAGTCAGGGCTCCGTGGCCGGGAGCTGGGCAGGCAGCCTTGATGCTGGGGGCCAGGCCTAAGCCGGAGGGCTGGGGCCACCCCGGCCACTCACCACTTGCTCATCCAGCGTGAGGAGCGTGCGCGGCACCTTGGGTGAGGCTGAGCCCAGGCGCAAGCAGGTGGGGCTCAACCGTGGTGCCACGTGTTCCAGAAGCTTCCTCGGGGACAGGCCCCGTGGGGGCCCCGGCGGCAGCACGTCCTCCGAGACGGTGCCACGGAGTGTCCGTAGCTGAGGAGGGGTGTAGAGGTGCTCAGGCCCCATTCGGGAGTGGGGGAGGCAACCCACACGACCTGACCCCTGATCCCCACCCACCTGTGTGGTCCGCACGATGATGCGGTAGCTGTGCAGGGTGGTCCCTCCGCTGCCCTCCTTCTCCTCTCGCCGCAGGCTCACCGCCACTGGGCCCAGCACCTCGTCCAGCCCGAAGAAGTTCTGGTGTTCTGGGAAGGCCGGGCCATGGGTGATCAGCCCCAACCCCACCCAGGCAATGCCGCACCTCAACTGTGCCCATCGCTAGGTCCCTCCCTGGACCTTCTCTGTCCACCAGTGCAGCCTCCAGACCCTAGGCTAAGCCCCACATCACCCCTGGCCCACACCTGGCTCCAGACCCTGTCCTGCCCCACCCACCATCACTCCCGGAAGGTTCTGGGGCCTTCTCTTCTGGACATTGGTGGCAACAAGTTTCAGCCAGGGCTGTCAGGCCTGTTTTTGCCTCACAGAAAAGTAGCTAAGAAGTCTCCCCCACCTTGGAGAGAGATGAGGATGAAGCAGACAGATGCACAGGGCCAAGGGCTGGCTCTGGGAGGCAAAACTCAGCCCATGACCGTGGGCATGGCCAGGGCCGTACAAAGGAGGGTTCAGGGCCCTGTGGTGTGCACTGCAGGTGACAATGACCGCTGCCCCCAGAACCCCCGCGTGCACTGCCCTGCAAGGCCACGGACTCCCGGGCCTGCCCCACCCCTCACCTTTGCCATAGAAGTACTTGCGGTAGTAGCCAGCGCCCAGGTCTGCATGCTCCAGGCTGTAGGCCGAGGTCCGGTTCTGTGGCTCCTCCAGGACGGACACGGCCGCGTTGGGCAGTGCAGGGGCCACAGGGGGGGACATGGGCCCACCCAGGCCGAGCTCGCCCTCACCCCCGAGCTCGCTCACGAAGCCTGGTGCCCCGAGCAGCAGGTCCGAGCTGGTAGCCTGGTCCTGGGCCGAGGCCAGGGCCCCAGGGGCGGCCTCGGTGTGGCTCCCCGACGCCCGCGGCCTCGGCGCCCAGTCAAAGAGCAGGCTCTGCACATCGTAGTGGGCGAACCAGCGGGGCTCAGGCACCGGCGGGAAGGCGGGCTCTGGCTCCTCGGCCGGCAGCCCCAGCAAGGCCAGCGGGTCAGCGAAGAGCCGGCTGTGGGCCGCGGCGGGGCGGCCGGCCTCCTCGTGGCTGTGGGCCCGGGCCCGGGGACTGGCTGGCGCAGGAGGCCGGGCCTCACCCGCATCACTGCCGCTGCGCAGGAGCGGGCCCCGGGCGGGCCTTGGCTCGAAGGTGTGCGGTGTCAACGGAGGCCGCGCTGGCTGGCGCAGTTTGCGGGCGAAGAGGTCATCGGTGGGCGCAGGGGCTGGGCCCCGCCGAGGGCTCCCCACGCCGCCGGCCCACATGGGCGTGTGGTGGGCCCGGCTTTCCGGGGGCCGGGCCACATTGGCGGGCACGGGTGCTTGGGGTCCAGCCAGCGGGCCAAGGTCGTGACAGCAGTTCCTGCCCTAAGGGAGGAGGGGGCTACTCAGAGGGGCCTGGGCGGAAAACAGGAACCCGGGCCCCCAGCCTGGTCCTCCGCCACCCGGGTCGGCTTCCGGCCCCCTCCGCGACCATCAAAGCCGCTTCCGCTTTCCTGGCCACTTCCTTGTCTGCCTGGGACTGAGGTTTCCAGCCCCCTCCCCCAGCTCCACCGGCTAGCTCTGGCTCTGCCCGGGGGGCTGGCTGTTGGGCCCTTGACCCTGAGGGTCCTGGAGCCCCACGTGGCCCCAGGGCTGCCACAGACCCCAGTTCCCACTCACACACCTTGGCCTCGGCTGGGGCCCAGACGAAGGGCCCCCACCAAGACCGAGGCCAACTGGGCAGGGTGCTCTGCTGGGCTGGACCAGGAAACCCACGGGGCCTCTGGTGTCTGAGTCCTGTCCGCTTGACAAAGGGAGGACGTCCTGCCCCCAGAGACCTTCCTCCCTGCCCCTCCCACTTCCTCCAGGGTCCTCGAGGACTGAGCACCCAGGGGCCAGTCTCAGCACCCCGGCCCTCACAGCCTCAATACCTCAAGGACACAAGGGCTCCCAGGGGGCGCCGGCAGAGCAGCAGGAGTGGCAAGAGGACTTCCTTCAACACAGGAAGTGGCCCCAGCTTTGGACCCAACCCCCTGCCAGGCCCTCACATCCTGAGGAAGGTGCTGGGGTCAGAGCAGCTCAGTCATGGGAACCATGTTGCCCTGGCCTGAAGGACGGTCCAGGCCACCCCTTCAGGCCACCATGGCCATGTCTGGGGTCAGGGGAAGGAGTCATGCTGACTCGGCCCCCTTACTGGACCGGGACCCATGGGGATCTCTGCCCACCTGACCTTACTGATGCTGACCCCACAGGACAGTCAAACTGAGGTCCCGAGAAGGGGGTGCTCTTGGTGAAGCGAGTCCATGTCAGAGCCGGGATTTGAAACCGGGTCTGTCAAACTCCAGGCCCTAAAGGGCGCGGCGCTTTCCCACTCTTTCACGGGGTGCCTAGGTGTGGGTGGGGGGTGGCTGGGCCAAGGCTCAAGACCTCACAGGATGCAAGACTGAACCACCCAACGCCCCAGGGACCTGCTAATGAGGAAATGTGGTGGGGCCAGGGGCAGGTGCAGAGAGAGGTGTGTGAGTGTGAGCGGAGGCCAGCCCAGGTGACCCAGGATGGATGGGGCAGTTGGGGCAGGGGCGTGGGGACCTTCCACGGGGGTGTGGGCACCTGCCGATGGTCTACATTACCCAGGGACCTCACGAGGGGCCCGGGCCCAGAGGAGGTGGGGCAGGGGCTCCGTGCACCCCTGGGCTGGGGCACCCACAACCAAGCAGAGGCAGGCCTCCAAAGCTCTGGGCGCCTCCTCCCGAGTTTCCACTAGGACAAGCTCTGGCCCTGGCTTGAGCCTCAGTTTGCTCATATCACGGGTCTTGCCGTTGCTGTCCCCTCCCAAGGCTGCAGAGGTGAAAGGTGAAGCTAGTGAAGCCAGCCCCGTGCCACGCGTGTCTGTGGTGGAAGCAGGCCCCCGCCTCCGTGGACCAAGCTCCGAGTATGTGTAGGCCTGGGCAGCGCTGGGTGGGGTGTGTGTGTGATGGGGGGGCGGGGGCGGGGACGGGGGCTTGAAGGAGGGGGTCTGCTGGGCCATGGGGCCAAGTTCTGTGCACGTGTGAGCCAGCGCTGCAGCGCTGCCTGTGGCTCTGGCCCAGGGCTAGGCTTTGGCCCTGCCTTGAGGGTGTTCTTGGGCTCTGCCCCCCACCCTGAAGCTTCACACTGGGCCCATTGAGGCCAGGACATTCCTTGAGGCCTGTGTCACTGAAGGGGAAGGGGCCAGCCCCGCCCCCACAGATCCGGAAGGCCTGGCCGCCCCAGGAGGAGGCGCTGGATGCTTCCCAGCACATCTGGAGGTCATGACCCCGTTTCTGCTGCCAGGGGGCGCGACAGATGTTTCCTCCCAGGCCAGGCCTGGGGCTGGGGGGCGGTGTGCAAAGGCTGGGTAAGAGGACGTCCAGAAAGAGAAGGGGAGCCCCCGAGGCGGGGAGCCCCGCACGCCCCCGGTGGCAGGACAGCAGCCAGCGCGGCCGAGAGGAGCCGGGCGCCGCCACATCCATTTACCCGCCCGCCAGCGGGGCTGGGCCGTCACCCAGAGGACCGAGGGGGAGCCGGAGGCAGGGGGCTGGCCGTACTGACTCGGGACTGGGGCTGGAGCCCGGAGGGAGGATGGGAGGGTGCAGGCGGGGAATGCGGCGAGGAGCCCCCCGCAACCCCACTCCCGCGCCCGCGCCCAGGCCGCTTTCTTCCCTGTGCGTCCCAACAGCAGTGCCTCCCGAGCCCGCTCCCGCCAGTACCTCTAGGGCTTCCTCCCGGCCGCCGCCGCCGCCGGCGCTGGGGTCCCGCTGCCTGCGCTCGCGCTCGCGCTCCCCGCGCCGGCTCCGCCGGGGGCGGGGCCGCGGGGAGGGGCGGGGCCACTCCGGGGGCGGGGCCGCGCCGGGGGGGCGGGGCTGTGCCGCGGGGAGGGGCGGGGCCGGCCGGGGGCCGCCGGCCGCGGGAAGCGCAGCGGGCGGAGCTCCAGGCCAGGAGGTGGTACGTCGAGGGGGACCGAGTGTCCCGCACGACCCTGAGAAACCGGACCGGGCAGGCGGCAGGGGCTCAGGGGAGCGACTGCTTAGGAGCACTCGCTAAGCACTGGGCCCTGGGCTAGTGCTCTGGACAGCCTCCATTCTTTAAACTCCCTGGGCGGGTGTTCTCTCTTTACAGCTGGCCAAACTGAGTCTTAGAGAAAGTCCTTGACCACGGTCAAAGCTGACAACTGTAGGAGCTACTGAAGCTGGAAGTCTGAACACATAGGGGATGGGAAACTGCACAAAATGACCTTCAGATGACAGCTGAAGATAGAAACAGCTGGAGACAGAAGCAGCTGGTGGGGAGGGCTGCCCAGTCCCACCTGAACCCCAGCCTTGGTGTGGCCCTGCTCATCGTAGCCAGCCCGCAGCCTTCCTCCCCCACTGCGCTCATCTACCCCGACTTGGCCACTTTCTCTCCTCTCCCCCCAACCATTTCCAGATGGAAGAAGAAAGTGCCAACCAAAATCAAAAATAGTGTTATTAATTCTGGTGTCTCCGAAGCACAAAAAAAAAAAAAAAGACAAAAAAAAAACCAAAAAAAAAAAAACCACCCCTCCCACATTTCAGGCCCCAGGAGGGGGCCCACCCTGCAGGCCCAGGGACCAAGTGGGTCCTGGCCATGGGCTCGAAGCGGGACCAGCCCATGGGTTTAGCTCTTAGGGCCTGGCTGGGAGGCTGACTGCCTCAGTTTGGGGAGTCCAGGCCCTGGACTCGGGATGAAAGACCAGGGGTCAAGGTCAGAGGTCAGAGCCACTCAGTTCCAGTGCTCTGGCTGAGGCAGCCAGAGGTCAGGATTCAGATGAGGGAGCCAACGCCACTCAGTTCTGTGGTCCAGCAGAGAGGGTCAGAGGCCAGGGGTCAGAGTCACTGAGTCCTGGGATGGGGTCCTCTGAGCACCAGGCGCTCAGTACTGGTGCTCCAGCAGGGGCTGGGCGGCCAGGCTCTCGCGCTCCTCGGCAGGGGCAGGCCAGTCACCCGGGGCCCCAGTGGGTGTCCCACTCTCAGGAGCACTGCTGTCCAAGCAGGATGTGTCCTGGGCTGCTCTGGGGGATGAGGCATCGGTGCTGGCATCTGGGGTGAGGCTGAGATCCAGGGGCACCTGAGGAAGAGAAAGGTTGGTGGGAAAGCAAATCCAAGCTGCCCAGGCCCCTACCCTCCCACAAGCCTCTTACCTGAGATTTGGGGGTGCCTCCTTTGGGGCTCCCTGAGGCTGGATCCCCATCAGATCCCCCCAGCCCTTTCCGACCCCCCAGGCTCCACTTCCCACTGGGGCCCTCACTACTGAGGAGACCAGGGCCAGGGAGCCGGGAGGGCCGGGGAGCCTCAGCGGGGGCAGGCGAGGCAGGGGGTGGTCCAGGGAGGCGAGGGGGCGGCCACTGCAGCAGAGGGGGGGGCCGCCCATCCCCAGAGCCGCTCAGGGAAGGCCGCGGCCCCCAACCAGGAGCTGGTGGGAGAGGTTGGTCGCCGCTGCCTGTGGGAGACAGATAAGAGCCAGTGGCTGGGCCGTCCTCAGCCACTGGCTCGGCCCAGCCTCGCCTGCTCACCTGCCGTGCTCTCCGGCGTGGGTTGTGCCAAGGGGGGGTTATTGCTGAGGGAGGTCAAGCCGCCGCCCCCGCCACAGTCAGAGTCATCCACGTTGCCACCACTATTGCAACCGGCACCACAACCCTTATGGAGCCTGGTGTGGGGAGGCAGAAGAGAGGCTGGAGGGGCCAGAGGCCTCACGGGCACAAGTCCCCAGGCCAGAGTCAACCTAACACCTCTGAGCCCCAGGGGCCTCAGCTCTAAGAGTGGCTGCTGGCGGCCTTGTGAGGCTTTGGAGGGAGGCGTGATCACACCCTGGGCTGGGAGCTCAATCCTGGCTCCGGCACTTCCTCCCTCTGAGACCTGGGCAGGGGTTGCTTAACCTCCGAGCCTCAGCTTCCTCCTCCGGGAACGCGCCACCCTGCCCCCTCACGAGGTCTCATGGGCTGGGGCAGCGGTGAGGGCTCACCTCTCCCAGCTGCGCAGGAGCCAGCGGGCAATGGCGCCCAGGCTGACGGGGCCACCCCACAGCGCCCGCAGCTGGGGGTGGCTGCCGGCCAGCGAGGTGGTGAGGGGCGACACGTAAATGGGGTAGCCGAGCGGCTGGTCGCAGGAGGAGTTGATCATGTTGCGCAGCGCCTGCTTGGCGTTCTGGATGCTGCCGCGCTCGGGGTTGCGGTTGCGCAGGAACACCAGCTCCTGCTGCTGCCCGGCCCACAGGCCACGCACACACTCCCGGTTCACCTGCAGGCGGCCACACACAAGGGCGTCAGGGGGCGGCACCCAGGCACGGGCCCGGGGCGGGGCGGGGCGGGTGAGCCAAGCCCACCTTGATAACGCGGAAGCTGAGGTGGCGCCGGTTGAGCATGATGATCTTGTACTCGTCTGAGGCATCGTCCATGACGTGGCGCAGTGCCAACAGCGAGGGCGTGTTGCTGAGAATGGCACTGCGCCAGGCCGGGTCGCCCTCGTGTGAGATAACCAGCCGCTCCTCATTGGCCGCGATGGCATCATACAGGGCGGCCGGCTCCTCATACTCGTCTGGGGACGTGAAGTGGTCCTGGCGGGGAGGATGGGGGGCCAGGGTCAGCGGCCCTGCCCAGGTGAGAGGGGCCTGGCTGCCCACCCTGCTGGGCGCGCCTCGCCCTCACCTGGTGAAGCTTGAGTGCCATGCGAACCCCAGGTGCCACCACGCGGTGCAGCAGGTCCATGTCGGCAAAGACCCATTCATCACGCGGGGAGGTGATGCGGAAGTCTCCCTTGAACAGGGCGTGCAGGCCGTAGAGGAAGGGCTCCAGGCTAGGCAGGGGAAGGACAGGGAGGTAAGCGAGGTAGGTGAGGGGAAGGGCTGAAGAGCTCTGCCTCTGAGCACATGCTGGGCCTCAGTTTCCCCATCTTGACAAAGAGGTCAGTCTCTGCCCACGTCCCTCACAGGACAATGAGGAGGCCAGGCCATACCCATTGGCGGCAATTTGCCCATTGAAAAAGGGTTTCCAGGGGGCCGCTGAGGCCAAGGCTCGGAGCTCTTCACAGAGGGGAGGGGTGGGGTGGGGGTTGGGGGGGAGCAATGGGTCCGCTAGACCAGGGGGCACTCACCTAGCAGACATGCTGTGCGAGGCTGTCCCCAGGGCCCGGCGGCCCAGCACACACAGGCCAAAACACAGAGTGACCAGCGGCGAGTTCCAATCCTGCTCCACAGGCTGTGGCACAAGGACCCCCGCCCCAGAGCCCAGCTTAGACCCAGGGCCGGGAACTGGAGGTCTCCTTGTGGTGGGGGCTGGGCCCAGGCCAAGGGAGGCTCAGGGTGAGAGGAGCCCGTGGGGAAGGGCAAGGAGCGGAGGACCCGCCTTGGGCCCCAGAGCCCCGGGGGGGGAGGGCAGCCCCAGGGTCACGGTGGCCTGACCTGGCCCCGCCGGGAGGCGCAGTACTGGATCCACTCAAGGTGCACGGCACAGAAGGAGGGCAGCGAGAGGCCAGAGAGCCGTAGGTCGTAGTCCTCGTCCACGCTCAGTGAGAAGGTAGGGTCCGAGTCAGCATAGCCAGGTGCCCGCACGGGCCGCAGGGCCGCCGTGATGCCCTCGTGGCTCAGCCACGCCTCCAGCTTTGGGGAGCGGCTCACGTAATAGATGATGCTCTGGAAGGAGGGAGGGAAGTGCCTCAGTGTCCCTCACGAGTGGGGCATCTCCTAAGACTGGCATGAGGGCCAAGCAGATGCAGGTGGCACGTGCCACAGCGCAGGGCCCTCCGTGGATGCGCCACAAGGAGACGTGCTTCCTTTTGGCTTCCTGCCCTCTCCCCATCCTGGTAAGGAACTGACCTGCCTGCGTGGCTGCTGGAGCTGACACAGGACAACAGGAAGGGGAACCGAGACCCAGGTGGGAGGGCGGGGGGCAGGCTGCTGCGGGACAGCTGCCCGACTCCCGCTGACCCGCTCCAGCCTGGCCTTCTTGCCCAGAGGGTGTATCTCCACAGGCCAGGCCTCACCACAGCCCCGGAAAAGCCCCAGAAAAGCTTTAGGAGGCAGGGGAGCCGGCCAGGCCCAGACTCGGTGCTTGGGGAGCACAGGTTATCCCGGGGCAGTTGCGAGGCTCCTGAGCAGGTACTGCGAGCCTGGCTCTATTCAGCAGGTCTCCCCAGCATGACTTCAATTTAATCCCCACAAACCTCACAACCAAGGTGCAGCAGGAGGGGCACAGGGGAGCCCAGGCTGCCGGGGAACGGCCCCACCCCAGCCCTGACCCAGGCCCAGGGGCTCCCCTGCACCCCCACCCGTCCGTGAAGAGCTCCAAGCCTCCGCCTAGTGCAGCTCCCACTCAGCCTTCCCAACTTCACCCCCAACTCCGCGTCTTCATGAAGCCCCCAGGCCCAGGGCTCCTCTACCCAGCTCGGATTTTGCCTGGCCTGCGAGGCAGCCTCAGCTGGGTTCAAGGCTGTTTCCCCAGGGAGCAATCAACCCTGCAGGGGCCAGAGCTTATCTCAGCCTCCTGTCCTGGGCCTGGCTGGGTGCCGGGGGCACAGCAATGAGGTCACGCTACCCATGGGTGGGGGTCGGGGTGGAAGCAGGGTGACCTGGGCCAGAGCACCTCTCCGGAAGGGCCAGTGGCCTCTGGGTGACATGGGGCAGGAATGCCTTTTTATCAAAAATGCCTCCTTCTTGGTAAAAGTTGGGCGGGGGGGGGGTCCCAAACTCTCCCCAAGGAGTGGTCAGAAGGATGGAAGGATCTGTGACTCAAATGGGATGTCCAGTGGGGACACAAGGACAGCTGGGGGTGGGAAACACTGCCCCAGAGAGAGCCAGGACACGCTGCTGACGTCTGGAAGGCTGGCCTCAGCATCTGCCCCACCTGGGAGCCCAAGGCAAGCCTTCTAGAGGGCAACAGGGAACCCGGTCAGAGCCACAGCGGGGCTGCTGTCTGGAAGGTGTGCCTTGGAGGCTAAAACACCCGTGGCCTCCCCTTGGCTTGGGGTAAAACAGCTCCCAAAGAGCCAGAATATGGCCATCGGGATGCTCATGGCCGGTGAAGACTCTCGGCGGGACCCCCGCCCGGCCCACCGTACCTTGACGTAGTAGGTGATGAGGATCTTGCGGAGGTCGAAGACCTGCAGCATGGAAGCAGCGTTGTTGTCACTGATGCTGTAGCCCTCCAGCACGTACTTGCTGGCCGTCACCTCCCAGGCCAGCCAGCGCTGCCCGAAGGCGGCATTGAAGGACAGGACCCGCGGCAGGTGGCCTGGCTCGCAGCAGCAGCAGCCTTCGTCCTCCTCAACACCCTCCGTGATGGCCTCCACCTCGCGCTGCTGACAGTATGTGCCTGTGGGGACAGTGGCATCCAGTCAGGGCCCACCAGGAGATCCCTGCCTGCGCCCTCCCGACTGCCTGGGCACAGCATTCGAGGCCACCACAGAGGACTTCCCTGCTCAAGGGTCCCAGGCAGGAGGGCAGAGGGTAAAAACACATGCTTCAGTCAGGTTGTCTGGGTTTGAACCTGGCTCTTGGATTTGCAATATGGGATCTTGGGGAAGCTACTTGACCTCTCTGAACCTTGGCTTCCTCATCTGCAAAATGGGAGTTTTGCTACATACAAGGGTGCGGTGAGAATTAAATGAGATGACAAGAACAAGGACCTGACTTACTGACTGGCATACTCATGTCCACTGAGCTAGTGAGACTGCCCTTGTTTCTACTGCTCACACCCACCAGCAGCATCCGCTCATCAGCGGGCCTCAGGATTCGAGGTAGGCCCAAGGAGAGCTGACAGGCCCTTCCCAGGCAGGAAAAACCAAGTCCCCACTCCAGGGAGCTGTGGCTCTCACTGTAACAGCTCCCACCCCTGCTGGCCCCTATACTCATGCTTGCTTGAGCTGGGAACTCATCCCTTTTCCAAAGTGTCCCTCTTTTTAGGAGCCACTCCAATGCCAGCTTCTCCTGAGGCACATGCCTTTCTGCAGCCGACAAGACCCCACAGGGTTCAGACCCTGCCCACCTTAGCCTCATCTCTCACCATGCTCCTCATGTTCTCTGCTCCAACATTTACCCAGAGCCCTGTTCTAGACTTCTTTCCTGCCCCAGGGCCTTTGCACATGCTGTTTCTTCTGCTGGCACATACTCTTCTCCCTCCTTTTACTCAGCCTTCAGCTCAAGCATCAACTCCTCAAAGAAGCCTTGTTGGCCTCCCCCTGGCCAGGTCAAATCTCCTCTCGGGGACTCCCAAAGTCCCAGGCACCTCTCCTCTGTGACTGCCACGGTGGTAATTTTATATTTTCCTGCATAATCCTTGACTAATATTGATTTTTTTCTACTGGATCCTGAGCTCCCTTCCTTGCTACCACTCTACCTCTGCACTGAACACTGAGCTCAACCAGAGCAAGTAGTTGGCAAACGTTAGTAAAAAAATGAATAACCAAGTGAATAAACGAGTCTCTTTCTCTTAACTCCCAGCAACCGTGGAAAGGAAGTCTGGGCTGTCATTTACAGAAGCAAAGACTGAACTGCAAAGAGGGAAGTGCTCTGCTCAAGGTCACAGTACCCACGAACCTCTCCACACCCTTGGCTTCTGCTGAAGCTGGCATCCAACACGTACACCTTCCTGAGGGCAAGGAGCTGACTCACTCAGCATGGGGTTGTGCATGGCGCCCCGCCTAGGCCAAGCCTGAGACCACAGAGTGGGCCAGGCGGAGCTGGCATAAGAACCCAGGCCCAAGCCTTCACCAGAGCAACCCTAAGTCAGGGCAGGAATGGGCATTGGCCAAGAGATCCCCCCCTGCCCCCGACCCCAGCGCTGTTCAGACTGGGAAGGCCAGGCCCAAGAGGACGAGTGCCGAGCCCAAGGTCACCCAGCAAGCCGGGGTGGTGCCGAACTAGAACCGAGCCCTTGAGCACCACTGAATGTAGGGGCCAGGCCCGCCTGCCCACCCCCGCTCAGCCCTGCAGCTCACCCCGGAACTCAAGGCCACGCAGCTGGAAGGTGACGAGGCCATTGCCAACCTCAATGAGGTGCACCAGAGCGTTGAGGTAGTCGGAGGCCAGGACGAAGCAGTCGCCTGGGCCGTAGTTGCCCCAGCGGCCCAGCACCAGGTCCCCACACAGCGTGTGCTGCAGCGAGCGTGTCAGGTGCTCGTAGAAAATGGAGTTGAGGTTGTTGTCATCAGCACCTAGAACCCAGAACACGCGGACGGACGAAGTGAGAAGCAAAGCTCCCTCGGGGGGGAGGCCCGCCCTGCAGCCAGGGTGGCTGGGTACGCACCGGGATTCCGGTCCAGCTGAGTGACCAGGCGGGTGTTGGAATGATCCACACGTTTAGTGCTGTTCAGAGAGAGCGCGGCACACCGGCCGGCAGGGGGAGGCTGCTGACAGTTCCCGCGACCAGCGGGGGCTTCCTCCCTGCCCCTGCCCTGCACGGGCCCTCTCTGTGGCTACGAGGCAGCTGCCAGGGCAGCCCATTACACAGATGAGGCTGAAGCTTGGGGACATGAGGGCACTCACCCGGGACCACACAGCCAGGAAGCGGGAAGCTGGGCCTCGCCCAGGCTCAATCCCGCCCACGTCCCCACCGTGCCCGAGCACTCACACCCCCTCTGCAGGTCCCCTTCTGGGCGCCATCGAGCCTGGAACCGCCTTCCTGGGCTCCACACCCCTGCCTTCCTCTGGAGGATGCACAGGCACCTCTGCTGTGTCCCGGAGACTCACTTGTAGTCACGCTCCCAGAACTTGAGGGGCCGCGCATACGACATGAGGAAGACAGCGCTGCCCAGCAGGGGGTTGAGCGGCGTGGAGAAGAGCGCCGAGAGCAGGGCCTGGACGAACAGCATGGCCGAGTCTGGGCCCAAGTCAAGGAGGCAGCAGCACACAGGACCCTCTGGCCTCCCTCGCCCCTGCCACCCTCTCCCTGTCCACCCATCCCGGGCCACAGCCCCCCGCACACCCCGCCCCTCACAGCTGACAGCAGGCAGCAGGCTGGATACGTGGCACGGCGAAGGGCTGGGCAAAAGCATGGAAAGCCGAGCCCCAGGTGATCTGCCAGGGCGCGATGTAGGTCAGCACGAAGCGCAGCTTGTATAGCAGGTCCCACAGCTGATGGGGCCAGGGGGCAGGCGGAAGAGACAAGACACGCACGGTCATCCACGAAGGTGGGGGCTGCGAAGCCCCCGGACACCTGCCCCCATTCTGGGCCTTGGGGACAAGGTGCAGGCGCTGACCCCACGCAGAGCCCTGCTCCCAGGCCAGCCCCCGGCTGCCCATGTGGGGGTCAAGCTCAAGATCATGCCCAGCCCTCCCACTCTGGACCTGGCTCAAGGCACCTGAGTCCACGAGGAACCCCAGACTGAGCAACACGCTACGTGGGTCCTAGCCATATAAGCCTCACGGCAACCCTGGCCCCATCTCACAGATGGAAAAATTAAGGTCCTGAGAAAGTAGATCATGTCATCCAGTCAGTGGCCAGGCTGGGCCTCGACCCTGGTATTCAAAGTCAAGAGACAGACACAGACCCTGCCCTTGGGGGCACAGCCTGGGTCTCTACCTCCCGGCCAGGCCAGAAAGTGAGAAGAGAATGCCAACGTGAGGGAGGGAAAGCCCTGAGCATCACTGCATGCCTGCAGCACAGGACAGGTCATCCGTCCAAAGCAATGCCCCAAGCCCTGAGCAGGGAACCCCACAGCCTGGAGGGACAGTCTATAAGCACCCAGGCCCGAGGAGCTTCCGAATTGCAGCTTTTAACTGTATCCATGGCTGTGGCCTGGCAGAGGTTGGGTCCAGAGAACAAGGACAAGTACTGACTATTGTACCCACTTACGAGGAGCGTGTTTGAGTGCAGTGATCCCGAGAAAGGGCTGTGAGGTCAGACAGAGCTGTACTGAAATCCTGGCTGGCCGCCAAGGTCCTGGAGGACCCAAGGCAGCTGCTTAACCTCTTTAAGCCTCAGCTTTTCTCCGTGCAGAGGACAGAGATAACCCATTCCTTGAGGAGCTGCTGTGGAGGCCGCCGGCGGGACTGCTACAGAGCAGCTGCGGCCAGGGGGAGGCACCTGGGGAAGGTCCCCCCCCACCACAGGGGCGGCACAAGGCATTCTGCTCCCATCCCACAGCCCAGAGTCTGGGCTGCGGCCACCAGCTCACCTTGCTGCAGAGCAGGGACATGAGAAAGTAGTCAAGCAGAAAGCCCTGCGAGAGGCGTGGATAGTCAAAGTGGAAGAGCAGGACGGTGAAGGCCAAGGTCAGGTACTGCTGGGGTGGGCAGCAGAAGGCCGAGCGCAGCAGCTTCAGCCCAGCCACGGTCATCAGCAGCGCCCGGCAGCTGTGGGTGGAGGGCAGGCGTCAGGAGCCCAGCGGGTGCGAGGGCCCCACCCCTCACCTGTCCTGGCCTCAGCTCCCCTGGGCTGGCCCCACTCTTTCAGGAGATGACTTTCAGTCTCTGCCCCTACCTCTACCCCAAGGAAGCGAGGGGGCCCACATTTGCGTTCAAAAAGGCATCGCTCCAATAAATAAAAGTGTCAGTTCCTACTTTAGCAACCTCAGGTGAGTCTCATACTCTCCCTGGGCCTCAGTTTCCCCATGAATCGAATGGAAAAGGAAACGGTGGGACAGTGGGGGGCGAGGGAGCCTCACTAGAGGCAGAACTTGTCTGGGTGGCTGACGACAGCGTGGGCGTCCACCGTGAGGGCGTTGAGCACCACGGCAGGGTAGATGAGGTACTTCTCCACGCACTGCAGGCCGGCATAGAGCTTCTCAAACCACATAACCTGGGCAGCACCTGCCAGGAGAAGGCAGGACTGTCAGCCAGCACTGGCCCCCTCCACGCCCCTCCCTGGGGCCACGAAGACCCACCAAGATGGGGCGCTCTCAGGAGGGAGCCTGGGAGGGTGGGCAGAGGACAGGCTGTGCTTTTCCCGGTCCCTAGAACTGTGGGGGTGGGGGGGTGACCTTGGGCAGCTCAAGTGAGGGCGAAGGCTCCACAGGTCCATCAGCCTCTGGCACTTTTCAAGTTGGGCTTGTGGCAAATGCTTTGCCTCATTTTGCTCTCTATGAAGAGAGACTGCTAGGGAGCTCTCCAACACCGGGAGGAGCCAGGCGGGGCCGCATCGTGGGGGACTTGAGCCGCGCGGGGCTGTTGCCACTTGGTTCCAGTGACGGTTGCTGCCACGTGGGGAGGCTACCCCAGTGGGGCAAAATCTTCTGACTGTTAAGACAGTCAAGGAATGTGGACCCTCGCCTGACAAATCCAGGTGTTTACATGTAGGCTCAAGGACCTTTTTAACTACTGCCCTGCCCAAACGGAAATGTGTGTCAGGCAGTTCTGGTCCTCAGGGGGCCAGTTTGCGATTGTGGACAAGAGATCCCTCTAAGGTCCAGAAATTCAACTTTTTCTATCTCCTCAGAGACAAGAAGGAAAGCAAAAAAAAAAGGACAAAGCAGGCAGGTGAGGGCAAAGCAAGGGTTGAGCATGGGCAAGGAGGGCAGGACGGGCACCGTGGGCAAAGGGCAGCCAAGGGGCAGCAGGCACAAGGTGGGGCCAGGGCCAGCGCAGGTGCAGTGGCATGGGCAGAGGCTGCCCCCTGCTGGCACCCCTGAGCCGAGAGGCCCACGGCTCCCACCAGCCTGCGGGTCAGCCTCAGCTGGGCTTTAGCCTCAACTGCCACCCAGGAGGTTTAGAGGGGAGGCAGGGTCCCCGCCGAAGGGATGGGCAGGAGGTCTGGAGGGGAGGAGGGCCCGCTGCCCAGGGACGGGCACTCACCGCGCACTTCGTACTGGCTGTACTCCAGTGGCTTCAGCACAGGCTGCGAGAGGCAGAACCAGGGCAGCTGCTTGCGGAGTTGGGGCAGCAGGTAGTGGGTGAAGAAGCCCACGGCACCGGCCAGCGCGTACAGCACGAAGCCCAGCACCGACTGCGAAGGGGAGGTGGGAGGCTCAGCCCCGGGAGCAGGCCCGAGCCACGGGGGCTGCGCACGAGGCCAGGGCGGCCCATGGCCCGCAGGCAGGCAGGCTCCTGGAGAGGCTGTGGGGAGGGGGTGGCCCGTACTCCACCCACCTTCAAGGCAATGAAGACAGTGCTGGCGCTGATGGCGAAGGTGAGTACGGCGACGACCAGGCACATCACCAGGTCGGAGTGGAGGACCTCACGCTGCAGGGCCAGGAGAGCCAGCTTGGGGGCCGCCGCCTCGCGCCTGTCCTCCCCCTCCCCCAGAACACCAGCACCTCCAGCTAGAGCCCCGCAAACCCACGCCCTCACCACCGACTGGCGCATCTTGTCCGGCAGTGGGTCCGGGGGCTCTGCACGGGCTGTTTCCAAGCTCCTCTCCTCCAGCTCAGGGAAAAGTTTGCTCCGAACCAGAGACCTGGGTGCGAGGACAATCGTGGGTCCAGCCGCAGGGAGGCCCCTCCTCCCACGGGCCGCGGGGCACAGAGGAGGCCGAGCTCAGTGGGCTCCCGGCAAGTGCACAGACCCCCAGACGCCACCAGGACAGGCACCGGCAGCACCCACCAGAGCACCGTGGGGTCACTGCTCTGCCGGCTCAGGTGATAGGACAGCGCCACCAGGAGGCCACAGAAGACGGAGAAGAGGACAGGGACATGCTGCTCTGGCCAAGGAGTCTGGGGAGAGAACCATGCTGGTCGAGGGGAGGGGGAAAGCCACTGCGGAGCCCAATTCACTGCCTGGCCCCAACAACTCCCACTGGTCCCCCAGGCGCCCCCACCCCCCAGGCCACCCCTACCTTGAGGGCTCCGAGGCAGAAGCCGTAGAGCAGGGCAGCAGCCAGGAGGCTGCGGGAGAGGCTGAAGACTGCAGTAAGCGGGCTGGTGGCGGCTGTGCAGAGAGAGAGAACAGGTGAAGCCCAACTCCTGCACTCACCTGGAGAATCTGCTGGCTTCTGCCCCCTCCCCTCCCAGAGCTGCTTCCCCGGGCTGCCATCCCCAACCCACTGCTCTCTGATTCTCCCAGCCCCAAAAAGCCTTCAGAGCTTCTAGAAGTCTCAGGTTTAAACCACTCGCCTGGGAAGCGAAAGGGAGGACCAGGCTCTGGCTATAGGACGGGCTGGAGCTGCAGACCCAATCCGTGGGCCCCAAGCAGGCACGATACCTGTGCCCCCAAAGCCGTGCATATCTATCTGCTCCAGCAGGTACATGAGGCAGGTGTTGACCTGGGGCAGGAGGCCCAGGAGGAAGACGAACGGGAAACACAAAGTGAACACTGGAGGGAGGGGAGACGAAGGTCCAGTCAGCCTGCAGCCCTTCTCTTGGCCTGTCCTTGGGGGCCGCCCAGCCCTGCCCCAGCCTCACCTGTGGCCACATCACGGGCACAGAAGAAGAAGGAGGCAGAAAAGAGCGTGAGGCCGTAGAGGGAGACGGGCGGGAAGGGCTGAGCTGAGCCCAGGGTGTCCAGCAGCCAGATAAGCAGACAGCAGATGCAGAAGTAGACGGGCCGGCTGTACGCAATCACCCAGTTGTGGCCCTGGGGAGTGGGCCTGTGAGAAGGCAGACCTCCCTGCCGACCACTCCCACCCGCGCACGTCCCTGGGCCCTAGAGACCCCGAGCCTGGCAGGGCTCCTCCCCAGGGCCCATGCCCAAGCCTCTGGTTAGGGGCCGCTCGCTGGTACTCACGTGCATGGGAGATGCCGCATCAGGCTGGACGCTCTGCAAGAGACAGGAGCCACGCTGGCCAGGAGCACCAGAGCCCACAGGGTCCAGGAGCCCCAGGGCCTGCTCACCTCCACCACTGGGCAGTTACGAGTGACTGGCTGGTCCCCAAATTACCCTGGGCTCTGGTTTCCCAGCTGTTAGGTGGGGGCTTGACCACAGAGAATCTTAAGCATCTTATCTGCTTTCTAGCTCACACCTCTCAAAACCGGGGTCATGGCAAAGAGAGCACCTGGCAAAAGGTGGGTGGGGGTGGGAGAGGGGACCAGGCCTGACCTTCAGCAGAGAATACTGGCAGGAGGCGATGACCAGGCAGAACTGGAAGACCCAGATGTCGGCGAAGAAGCCCTTCAGCAGCAGCAGGTAGCCCAGAAAGGCGACAAGGCTGCTCAGCCCGATGCCAAAGATGTTCTCCACCACCCCCCGTGTCCTGTGGAGACAGTCGGGTCAGGGTACAACCTCCAGTGGAGCAAGGGGTGACGGAGTTTGGGGAGACAGGACCCTGCCACAGAGGTCGCCCCCAGCGCTGCCCAAACCAGCCCCACGGCCTCTAAATGTATAAACCAGTGGCCTCTGGGGCTAGTCCAGCTGGCACGTGACCCACTGCCACCTGGCATTCCAATCTTGCTCCCTCTAGACATGGAGGGCTCCAGGCACCACCGCTCCCGGGACACGCCCATAGCCAGCTCCTTCCCACCAGTAACCGTGCGTGGCTGCACTGGGCATGCCACACAGCCAGTGCCTGCCAAACACCAGGCCACAGGCCCGGCAAACTTGAGAGGGATAGGCGGCCAGCACACAGGTTCCAGACCAGACCCTCCACAACAGACAACAAAGGCCACGTGACTTCCCTAGGCCTCAGGCTTCCCTCTAGAAAGGGGAAGGGTGAAACGAATGGTTTGTGAGCTTTCCACATCCACTGAAAACTGACTACCACAGGACTCTGTTTCCAAGTCAAATCTGACAGACACAAATAAGAATTAGACTAAGTAGGTAGTGCTTGTTTTGAGGCACAGCTTTGGGGGAGGGGGGTTAATGGAACACCCCCTATGAGATCAACCCTTTGTACCCCACAGGAACCTAAAGAAACGCCACTGCAGACTCCATCCTCAAGGCACCTAAGCTCCCCTCCACCAGGCTCTGCGAGTCCTAGCAGCCAGGGCCCGGGGACCCAGGGCTGCGCCAGGCAGGGTGGCCGCTTACCGGTCCAGCAGGGCCAGAAGGGCAAGCCGCTCATAGCGCACAGAGGTCCAGCGGCCAGGAAGGAGCCAGTACTTGTAGCTGTGCTGGGCACGGGGCGGCGCCTCCTCCATCAGCGTCTGCTCCTGGGATTCGTGCAGGGAGTCCTGGTCCAGCAGGTCAAACTGCAGTCCCCACAGCCGCGGCCATCAGCCCCATCGCCCCCCACATGGCCTGTCGCCCCACCCCTCCCGGCGCACGCTGGGTGGCTGACCGTCCTCCTGCAGAAAGCCCTTGCCTGCCACCTGGTGGCCCCGCGGCCTGCCCTGATCCCGTCAAAAGACCTTGCTCCTTTCTCCTGGTCCTGGGGGCGCACGTGTGTCTCCCCCATCCAGGCACAATTCCCTGCTTCTTCCTGGGCCCAGGGAAATCCACCTGGTCCTCTAAGACCCAGTGCAGACGCTAACTCCTTTCCAGCAGAGTTAGTCACCGTCACGCTGACCACCCCACCCTGGAGCACCCAGTACGCCCGGGCCTGGGAACAGGCCTGGGTGCCAAGGCCCAGCCGTAAGGCCCTGGGCAAGCTCTTTAACCTCTTTGGGCTTCCTGCTTCCTTTGTTCAACTGGTATGTACGAGGCACAGCCCTGGGCCTGGCCTGTGCTGGGCTCTGGGGATACAACAGAGAGCTAGGGATCCAGGCCCTGCCCTCTGGAGGTGGCCGTCAGCTGGGTAGCAAGGACAACACTGTCCATCTCACGTGACAGTTAAGGAACACAGATGAACGAGAAAGGAAACACGAGAGCTGCTCCGTGTCAGACGTGTGGGTGTGCCTTTTGCAACTATTTTTCAAACCTTAAGTCTGTTTCATGCATTCTGAATACTTCACTCATCACCAAGCTGCCCACGTTATTTCCGAGTCAGAATACTTTCGGCAGGGAATGGGGGTGCTATTAACGGTTGTGCTGCGATAATAAGGTGTAAACAGGGCATGCCCCCAGCAACCCTGTGTGTAAAGAACCCCACGTAAAGGGAACGGCACGTGGCCCTCGTTCAGTAAACCGACTGTGCCGGTACCACAGCCAACACCATGTTCCCTGTTAACCGGGGGCCAAGTACACAGCCTGGACACATGTGCCGCGTAAACAAACACTCTATGAGCCCTCAGACCCAGGGCCCGTGCACCCAGGGGCCACCGTCACAGGGCAGGGTGGATGCCAGCTGGGGCCTGCAGCTCTGCACACAGCAGCATCCCCCGCCCCGTCCTGCTCCTGCTCCTCACCTCCGGGACCTCCAGGGGCACCCGGCGCACCTGCATGCCCTGCAGGACCACAGGCCTAGGCTGCAGCAGGTTCAGGCCACCCGTGGCCTCAGGGACGTCAGCCGAGTGGAAGCTGGAGGAATGGGAGTGGCGGTCCCTGTGGGCACGGCAGCCATGAGGACCAGGGCCACAGGCGGGCCCCTGGCGAAGGCCAAGGCCAGGCTCGGGGGCCCAAGGGGGCTGTCCCAGGCACCCAGCAAGACCAGCAGGGTCAGGAGGAGTCAGATAGCCAAGCACTTTCCTCCCACCAGCCCCGGGAAGTGTCATGAAGCCAGGGACCCACGGGACCCCTGTGGACCCCCCTGCTCCCAACCCTCTCCCCCACTACAGGCTCTGAGCTGCTGCTGCTCCAAGCCAGCTAAGGGAGAGAGCGGCAACTTGGGGTGCTCCCCAGAAATGGCACCTGCAGGCGGCTGCCCAGGAGACTCACCAGGCGCCGTTGGCTGCCTGCTCCCCCTGCTGCCCGACGGGGTTCTCATAGCCGCCTCCAGCCAGGCCAAAGGTGTAGGAACGCCGCACACCTGGGACGGAAGGAGCAGGAAAAAATGCAGCCCGTCAGGGACAGGGGTGCCAAGGCCCAATCCACAGGAACACCCGAGCTACCAAGTGAGGAAAAGCTCTGTGTTCCGTGTCCCCAGACTGCAGCCCAGCCCCAGGGACCAGAAGCTGGAGAGAAGGCCCTGCAGACCAGCCTGTGGAGGCTCTGAGCCCCGGTTCCACCGGGTGCTCAGCAGGTGATTCTGAGCACGGGCATCTACCCAGCTGGGCCCAGACGCCATGGACACCTGCACCTCAGAAACCACAGGGATGACACTGAGTGGTGCAGGCAAACATTCACCCCAGGGCCTGGCAAGGAGCAAGCGCTCAACCATGCGAGCACCAGCTGGGGGGAGGGCGCTCCCACCACCGTGGGCCCAGCCACAGGGCTCACCGCTCTCGTCGTAGAAATAGTGCACGGCGCCCTCAGACGTGTCATCAAAGGTACAGGCCTCATGCACGTTGGCGCCAGCGCGGGTGAGCAGCAGCGAGGAGGCGAAGTGCAGGGCGGAGGGTAGCGTCAGGGCCCGCGAGTGGGAAGCAGCCCGACCTCGCGGCGCCTCCTGCAGGCTGCTGGGGAGGGGTCAGGCCAGGATCAGCACCGCGAAGGGTGGGCTGGCTCCCATCCCTCCAGGGGCAGGCAGCCAGCAGGGGGCTCACCTGGGGGGCGAGCCCATGACAGAGGCCGGCGGGGTGGGGTTGCTGCCAGCGTTGTGGCGCCTCCGGATCGCCTGGGTGCGCCTGACGCTGCTCGAGCGGTCCCGCCTGCCAGTGTTCTCAGCTGCTGCCCAGAGAGAGGCCCCGGGTATGAGGGCTAGAGGCCAGGACAGAGCCAGGGTGGGGGGTACAGGGGCAGGGGCCCTGCATCAGCTAAGGTCAGGCCTGGCCTGACCATGCCCTGGCTCTGGGGCCCAGTCATGCCACTCAATCCCGTGCCTCAGTTTCCTCATTTGGAAAAATGGAGGCCACTCCACCCCACCTGGGGCCGAAAGGACGAGGGTGGATGCTGAGAGGACCCAAAGGGCAGGGCCTCCGAGTGTTAACGGCAGGACCTACAGCCGGTGCCTGAGATCCTTCCGTCTCAAGCCTCCCCATCATCATAGCCCTGCTTATCTGAAGGGAGCTGGCGGACATTGTTCAGTTGCTGAGTCCACACCCATCTGCTGCCCAAGGCAGAGGCTGCTCACACTGTGACTGGGTCCACTCCAGTCTGCCCTGTGCCCAAACCCAGGCCCCTAGCACACCTCACCCCCGACCCCGGGAGCCAGCACTTACCTCCCCCCACAGCACCTTCCTCCTGCAGTTCCCCCCGCCAGCCAGGCTGGTTGGCAGCAGGACCCCTGCGGGCCTCGGGGGGCAGCACAGCGGGCTCCCCAGCAGCCAGCTCCACTCCCGCCTGGGCCTCCAGCTCCGCCTTGGAGCCAGCCAGGGGGGCCCTAAGGACATCTCCCCCAGCCCCATCCATGCTCAGCACACGGGCATGCGTTTTGGCACTGGCGGTACTGGGAGTCCGCTGGGTCCCATAGGGCCGCTTGGGGGGCACAGCAACCCCATCCTCAGCCCCGTGGGGGGCCCGCCGCTTCCGGCCCCCCCCTGCTGCACCCCGGGAGCTCTCAGGGGAATAGCAGGAAGTGGAAGAGGAGCTGTCAGTACTGTAGCGGCGCTGAGATCGCAGGCTAGAGGCCGGGCTCAGCTCACTGCCCTCGCTGGTGTCTTCATCCTCAAAAAAGCCCCCGCCTTCAAGCAGGGGCCGTCGAGGGGCACGGCCAGGGGGGGAGTGTCTCCGCAAGGGTGGCCGCCGTTTGCCAGGCCGCAGCAGGGCCAAGTCCTTGGGCCGCACAACCAGGAGCGGCTCAGCTGGGCCCGGTGGCGTCCCTGCTCCAACAATTGTGTCAAAGGAGCGCAGAGTGTCGTCCGAGGGGACCCCGGCGTCTGGCGAGGCTGGCAGCTCGGCCTCCGAGGGTGGGTCTGTGTCGCTGCCCTCAGGGGCCTGCCCACCTGGGGGGCTGTCCAGGTGGGTAGAATTGGTCTTCTCGCTCTTGAAGCTGCTCAGCGTCTCCCTGTCGGTACCACTGAAGCAGGAATCTGAGGAACCAGCTTTCTGGGGTGGGGGTTCGCCTGAGCCCCGCTGGTCCAGGGGCTGGTAGCCACTGGCCCCCCGGCGTTGTTCCCTTCGACTGCTGGTCCTCACCAGGGCCCGGTCAGGCCGTGTCAGGGTCAGGAAGCTCTTGCTCAGCTCCTGGCTGAGGCTCCCCTTCAGCAAGGGGCTCATTGGGGTGTCAGCCACACTGCTCGCACTCCAGGGGATTCCATTTCCAGCCAGGGGAGAACGCTCTGAAGAGTCTGTGCTGGGGAGGGAGGGGTCTGGGGCAGCCCCCGGGGGCGTCTGGAGAAGATCTCCAACTGTCAGAAGAGAGGGAGACACAGGATGAGAGCTGGACAGTCGGGCCAAGGGGAGCTGACGGCCTCTGCTCTCCCTGAGTCCAGTCAGAGCAGGAAGCTGAAGAAGCTCCAGTCAGAACGACCAGAGGAGCCCCGGGATGCAGCAGAAGTGACTCAAAGACAAGACAGCGGGTCTTCCTCCCAGCCCCTGCCACCTCATGCCCGCTCACTCAGTTTCTCCTGCGAGCTGAGCTTCAGCATCTCCCGATCGGCTGAGGTCACGATCACATTGTTGCTGCCCTGCTCCCGCACCAGCTCCTTGATGTCTGCAAACACAGCTCTGTCAGCAGGGCCCTGGGGCCGTGGCATGCCGTCCCTGTTCCACACCACGACTCTCCAGCCCTGAGAGGCCACCACTTACCTCTCAGGGGCCCAGAGTCCTCCATTCGGGGCAGCAACTCCTAAGCAAACAGAGACAAGCATGAGAGAAGAAACAGCACAAGAAGCAGGATCAAGACATCTCCACAGTGGGGAGCGGCTCCCAGGTGAGGAGGAGGACAAACCAGGCACTGAGGGCTGGATGGGACAACTCACCGAGACCTGGTTGAAGCCAAACACAGAATGCTGGGAGCTACACCGTACAGGGGGCGTGGAACTCACTTTCCGAAACACTGTCATCTCCACTCCAGGATCCCTGGCAGAGAAGAGCAGTGGCTGTAAGCTAACATCCTCTCTTCTGCTATTCACCTGACCATTCCCAGAGCTCCTGCCTTCTCAAAAATGCCTGCACAATCTCAGGATTGGCCAGAAAACAACTATCCAGACCACTCATGGAGCCAATATTCCCTAAGCCCCTCCTCCGTCTTCCAACGCTCAGGCCCAGGGACCAAGACCCTCAATCCCCAACACAGCCCCTGCCCCACCCACCTAGGTGGATTGCCATCCCCTTGGGCAGGCTCTTCCTCCGGCTCCCCCATGGTAGAGTTGCGTTTCTCCACAATCTCGCCCTGATCAAACATGGCGTGCAAGCGGTAGTTCACAGTCTTGATAGTAGCAAAGATGACAGCCACCACGAGGCAGTACACGCCAGCCACCATGAGGCTAGGGGGCAGGACCTGGCAGAAGATGGTAAGTCAAGTTCCTACTCGCTCGGTCCCTATCCCCAGCCGCCACTGTCATGGCTGGGATTCACAAATTCACCCCCTCCCCCACCCCTCTGCAACTAGTACAAAGACCCTGCCAGGTGCTGTCTTCTGAAGATATTAGGAAATGGATTTGAGATCACCCAGCCCAAGAAAGGAAAAATTTGGTCTCTTCTCCATACACTGCAAACTCTGCAGGGACTCCTCTCCCCAAACACCAGCACCCAAGACAAAGCCCCAAACCTCTGCCAGGCTGCCGCCCCCCATGACATCCTACTCTCCCTCTCCTCAGCAGGAGCTCCAAGTGGCAGCGACATCTCACCATGTACAGCAAGAAGGGAAAGGTGAGCAGAAAAATCCAGACGTAGAGATGGAAACAGTTGGAGAAGGTGCTTTGGTGCGGGTCGAAGAACCAACCGCCAGTGAGCGAAGCCCACACCCCCTGGCGCAGGATCTGCAACACCTGCGACCCCATGGCTCCGCCGCTGCTGCGCGCGCCCCCCCTCCCGGGACCCTCATCGGGGCGGCCCCCGGCCCATGCCCCGCCTGGCGCCGGAGGGCCCCGGGGCCCGGCCTCGCGCTCACGCCATGGCCTCCCCCCGCGAGGTCGGGAGGTCGGTGGGGCGGAGCTGAGGGCAGGGGGCGGGGCCCGTCGGGCAGTCAGCGGCGGGAGGCCGGGGCGCGGAGGTGGGGCCGCATCAGGGGCGGGGTCCGGGCCCCTATCCCCGGTTCAGAACTCCTCCGAGGGACCGAGCCAGCAGGCAGGCGCGGAGCACGGGCCGGGCACCCGCTGGCGGCATCCAGAGGTGGGCGTGGGGTGGGTGCTCCCGGGACACAGGCGACGGCTCCCTCGGCTCCGACCCGGGGAGAGCCCCGGGACCCTGAGGTCCACTTCCGGGGTCACAGGTCACTCGACACGGGCTCCGCGCTCACCCCGCTGCTGCCGGTGCCGGCCCAAGGGGAGGCCGGAAGGAGCAGCGAGCCGCCAGCCTGCAGTGGCGCATGCGCCCGACGAGCACGGTTGGGACCCGGAAAAGGAAAAGCTGATGGCGTGATTGCGCAAGCGCAGGGAGGCGGTAGCCCGAGCAACAGCAGGGAATGTCCTTGGGGCGTGCGCAGAACCAGAGTTTAAGGGACAAGACAGTGAAAAAGTAGAAACCCTTAGCGCATGCGCACACCCAGGGGTTGTCAATCTAGTGGCGTCCACTGGTCAAAACCGAAGGGATAAGTGAATGGCTATTGGGTAACGGCAGAGTAATTGGCACAAAGCTCTTCCAGTGAATTACAGGAGGCGGGGAAGCAGATGGAGGCGTGGACATTCCCCCCCACACCCCGGGGCTACAGTGAGAGTTCTGCGCTACCGGAGCACGCCCCTCTTGGTCCGCCTCTTTTAGTGCTTGGGCTCTAAGGTCACGGGCGACTCTTGCCCGGACCTGCCTCTACTTCCGGGTTAGTGCTCAGACATAATGCGTAGATAATGATCCTCCGGCAAGGCAGGAATAATTGAAAAGGATAGCATCGTCTTTCTTAAAGTGACAGGCTCAAAACAATTGGTGTTAAACCTAAGCAGCGATAGTGAGGAGGCGACTCAGCTACTCTGAATCCATTCACTGGGCAGAGCTCGAGACGGCAGTCTCCGGCTTCCGCGCCCTGGGGAAGGGGCAGGAGGAAAGTGGATTGTTTTCCAGGTGAGAAGAAAGACGAGAGCCTTAGTACCTTATAAGAGCTTGCGGGGTAGCCAGTTCTGTCTTTCCTCCAGTCACCCCCACCCCAACTAGTTCTGCTTCCAGAGCGTCTTGTCCCCGTCTCAGATATGAAGAGAATAAGGCCCAGAGAGAATGGGTCACACACCCCTGCGACTTGGTAGCCAAGACCAGATGCAGGTTTGCCCCACTCCCAAGTCCGGCTCTTTACCCCGTTTTGCTGATGTCGATGCAGAGGGAACAGGATGGCCCGTTCTTTTGAGACCAACCTCGACCCCAGGCGGCGGGGTGCCCCGCCTGGGGTTTTTCTTCACAGATCCCCAAACCTGCTACGATGAGGGATCCCGGGCTACCCTTCCCCTCTCTCTGCCCTCTCCTCCCACGCCTGCCCGGGAACTTCCCCAGCCCAGCCGCCGGGAGCCTCCGGGAGGGGAGCGGTGCTGCCCGCCCGCGTCATCTGATGCTGTTTCCTGCAGGAGGGAGAAGAGCGGAAAAAAGTGAAACTCCACCCTCCACCTCTGCCTCCCGCCCCCGGGGCCAAAGTACAAAGGGAGGAGGAAGAAGGGAACCGGGTAGGAGCCGTCCGGGCCACGGGAGCCCGGCTGGGAAGAGGCAGCCTCGGCCGACTGGAGACGCTCCCTCCACCCGCTGTGCAGAAGGACCCAACCGGAGCCGCAGCGCTGCCCCTCTGAGGCCCCACCTTACACTTGGCGGGCGCCCGAGTCAGGGTCCCAGGACTGCTCCGGACCGAGGGACGTCAGGTCCCTGGAGCCCACCATGGTGAGGCGCCGGAGGACCCGGGGCCCCACCCCCTGGGCCTGACCGCCCCGCCCTGGGTCACCCTCCTCCAGAAGCCCGAGATGCGGGGGTCTGGGAGGCAACACTCCTGGCTCCCCAGAGAGGCGTGGGGCTGAGGGCCAGGGCCTGGGTGCCCAGGTTCTGGGACTAGGGCCTCGGCAGCCAGCTGGGGTGGGACCCAGGGGCACCCAGGGAAGGTCCCCCACACGCCCGGAGCCGGCTCCCGGCCATGGAGCCCTTGAAGAACCTCTTCCTCAAGAGCCCGCTTGGGTCATGGAACGGTGGTGGCAGCGGGGGCAGCGGGGGTGGTGGCAGTGGCCGGCCTGAGGGATCCCCGAAGGCAGCGGCTTATGCCAACCCCGTGTGGACAGCCTTGTTCGACTACGAGCCCAATGGGCAGGATGAGCTGGCCCTGCGGAAGGGTGACCGTGTGGAGGTTTTGTCCCGGGACGCAGCCATCTCGGGAGACGAGGGCTGGTGGGCGGGCCAGGTGGGCGGCCAGGTGGGCATCTTTCCGTCCAACTATGTGTCACGGGGCGGCGGCCCGCCCCCCTGTGAGGTGGCCAGCTTCCAGGAGCTGCGGCTGGAGGAGGTGATCGGTATTGGTGGCTTCGGCAAGGTGTACCGCGGCAGCTGGCGAGGAGAGCTGGTGGCTGTGAAGGCGGCTCGCCAGGACCCTGACGAGGACATCAGTGTGACGGCTGAGAGTGTGCGCCAGGAGGCCCGGCTTTTCGCCATGCTGGCGCACCCCAACATCATCGCCCTCAAGGCCGTGTGCCTGCAGGAACCCAACCTGTGCCTGGTGATGGAGTACGCGGCCGGCGGGCCCCTGAGCCGCGCCCTGGCTGGGCGGCGTGTGCCCCCCCATGTGCTGGTCAACTGGGCAGTGCAGATTGCCCGCGGGATGCACTATCTGCACTGCGAGGCCCTGGTGCCCGTCATCCACCGTGACCTCAAGTCCAACAACAGTGAGTTTCAGGGGGCGTGCTTGGGAGGGTGGCATGGCCCAAGCACATACCTGCTGCCCACCCGTAGCTGAGCCCACCTATGGGGCTAAGGGCTCACAATGGCCCCCAAGGCGGGAATCCCAGGTGCCCAGAAAATTCCGCTACGTGGGTAAGGGGCACCTTCCTGCCCCAGCCCAGGAGTCCTTGACCCCAGCCTGCAGCCGCCATTTGGTCCAAGTTAAGAAATTGAGACCTCCCAGGTGGGCCAGGCCTGGCCAGCACCTCAAGGAAGTGTCCTGGATGCTGGCACTCCTCACCCCCCCCTCCCCCAAAGTCCATGTCTGTGGTTTGGGTGCTCTGGTCTCTCCCCTCGGGACAGCAGCTCATCCACAACAGACACCCCTGGGGGGGGTCAGGGCTCGAAGGCCAGCCCTACCCACCCCTGGCTGCATGGCCTTTAGCTGGTTACCGCAACTCAGAGCCTCAGTGTCGGGCTCCATAAAATGGGGTCAGTGGTACCTCACGGAGTGACCGTGAGGGTGAAGGGGTTTTGCGGACTGGGCGAGCCCTGGCGTGCACTGCCTGGAACGCAGTGGGTCCTCAACCATGTGTGCCTCTGGACGTTGGAGGGCTCGGTCACCAAGGGGGCCTGAACAGCACTTGGCCTGGAGTGGCTGGGCTGTGAGGCTCTTCATCTCCAGCCCCTTCACCCACATTGCCCTCGTGGGCCCAAGACATGTGAGTGACAAGTCTAGGAGGGCTTCCTGAAGGAGGCAAGCTTCCCACTAGGCCAAACACAGGCAGCGTTTAGAGAGGCTCCCAGTCGGGCTTCTGGACAGGCAAGCGCAGCACTGGGGACCCAGGCCACAGGACCATGCTGGCGCCCAGCGCGGAGGCTGCAGAGCAGTGGGAAATGCATGAAAGGCCAGGGCTCAGCAGTCACTGGAAAAGCACGTTCTGGGGCTGGGGGTGAGAGTGGGGGGATGAACATGGATATTTTGATCCTCCTGGCCTGGGCTGACCAAGGACAAGGGGCTGACAGAGAACCAGGACCCAATGATATCTGAGTCCTTGCCAGGGCTGGAGGGGGTGAGGGGGGGCAGCCAGTCACCCCACGCACTCCTCTCAACCACAGTAGGGGGCAGGCCCCACCTCTCAGCTTGGCCTCTGGACCCCAACCATCCAGGGACCCCCACTCCCTACCCCAGCCTGAGGGGGATTCCCCGAAGGCCTGGGGGAGGGGACTCCTGTCTTCTGTTTTTTCTCCATTTCTTTCCAGAGAAAATAGAACAATAGCCCAGGCCCCTGCTCCCCACCCTCCCCACGGCTTCCTGTGTTTCCTGCTGCCCCTGAGCCGGCTTCCTGCCCCTGCTCCAGCCCCTGCTCCCTCCCTGGCCCAGCTGCCTGCAGGGGAGGAAAGAGCTGGGGGTGGGGGGGCTGTGGGAGAGGAAGGAGCCAGGGGTTGCTCCCCAGCTCCTCTCCCCCCACCCACCCCCAGAGTCTGGGTGGTGTTGAAGGGCAGGCAGGGTGCCCTTAGCCTCCATGAGCCTAGCATCCAACCTCGCAGACCCCAGTCCTAGGCTCAGGGTGCCGTCTGCAGGGTTGGTGGGGGGAGTCCCCGGGCTGGGGGGACACAGGCAGGAAACAATGGCGTGATTCTCCTGGACAATGCGGGCCTTGTAAGAAGGCCTGGCGGGGAGAGGAGGGGGGATTCTCCAGGCCCACGAGTCACAGGACCGCCCAGCCAGCCCGTCCTGGGCCTGACCTCCCCCAGTTCTCCCCCAAAAGACCCTACCAGTTGGGGACCTGACCCAGGGCTCCCAGAAAGGAGAAGTAGGAACCATGGGAGGGAAGCGGAAGAGGTGTGAGCCGACCCGGCCACCCTGGAGCCCCATGGAGACCAGGGAGCCCTGTGGGGGCGGGGCCAAGAGGCTGGTCCCAGCCTCGGGGTCTCTTGTCCTGTCCTCCAGGTGGCCCCAACCTCTCCTGAGGTCTACACCTGATGCCATAACAGCAACTTGTGCTGGCACAAATAGAAAGCCCAGGCAGGCAGTAGGACCGCTCGGGGCCAAGTGGGGGACAAGGAAGAAGATCTTGAGGCTTGGCAGAGGCAGGTAGAGTTGGGAGGGGAGAAGTCCTGAGACTTTGGACTTCTCCCTCTTTGGACTTTTGCCTCTCTGTGGGCCTCAGTTTGCCTAACTGAGAAAGGGGGAGACTGACCTCCCAGCCTTAAGATGCAGAAAGTAGCTTGCCTGTCTGCGGGCTACGGTAAGTGGCTAGAGACAGGGCCTCAGAGGCCGGAAGGGCCCTGGCCCCAGAAGGCTGCACCCCTCCCCTCCCCCGGCACACAGACCCTCTTTGGAATCGCCACTCCACTCTTCAGCCCCCAGCCTCTTGCACCTCGGAATGAGCTGCTGTGGGGCTCACTACGTGGTAAGGGTCCCAGCTTCCAGCAGCCAGGCTGCAGGCTGCTGTGAGACTGGGAGAGGATGGAGGAGAGAGTAGAGGTTGGGAGTGCTCGAGGGAGACTCTTTAGGGCAACTGGCATTTGTTATGCTCATGCTTGTCAGACCTTGGCATCATCTCATTTAATACTTGAAGCAAACTTAGAAAGTGGGTTTTGTTGTCATCCTCAGTTTTTGTTTGTTTGTTTTTTGTTTTGTTTTGTTTTTTCTTGTCATGCTCAGTTTTCTTTACTGTTTGGTACTTGGCCCCAGTCTAGATCAGAGAAGGGGGTGATGGGTTGCAGAGCCATTCCCTGAATTAGGAGAAATTACAGGAAGATTTGCTAGGCAAGCAGGATGACGGTGGCTATTGTGAGCATATGGAGGGAGGGGGTCTGATGGGCAGCAGATTTGACTTCTGCTGGCCTAGAGGTCCAGGTGTGGGAGCCGCCAGTGCGGATGGACAGCCAGCACCTGAGGGAGGCTAAGACAGCCTGGGCAGAGGAGAGGCTGGACTCTGAGAAGCACCAGCATTGAAAAGGATGAGGGTGGGGGAGACCCTGAAGGAGACAGAACACAAGCAGCTGGAGAGACAGAAGGAGCCCCTGGCTGTGGATGGGGAACTGGTGTGTAGTGTATGGGGGAGGGGGGCAGCAGGGCCAGCAGGTGCCTTAGCCAGAGGGTTGTGGCTTTAGGCCCTGAGGCCTCTGGTACCCTGAGAAGTGAACACCCTGGTTTTGCCACCTCCTTTGAGAAGTCTTCCCTGAATCACCAAGCTGTGGCCTTCCCTACCGCCCCACCCCCATCACCCTGTGCTGCCCCCATCACAGAGAGCCAAGGGGTGTGCCCTGACACAACCCATGTTTGGAAACTCCTGTATCTCCTGCAGTTGACCATAATGAGAACGGCGGAGGGCCCTTTTCAGACCCTTGATGATTCTGACTTTGTCCTCTTTCCATGCCTCCCAAACTTCTCTCGTTTGAACCTTACTTGTCCTGACAAAAGAGTTGCAAGTTGCTACTTCTCCTCTGTCCAGAATGCAGAAGACCTGCTTGGATCAAAGCTGTGAGCCCCTGCCATATCTAACCATCCACTCCTACGTTTGTCCCAAACTCCATCCTTGCCAAGAACCCTCACTTAGACCCGGCACTACCTTTCTCTTCGCAGCCAGCTGCTATCAGATGTCTTACAGGGGCCATAACTCCCAGAGAAACGGAGTCTATCTCTGCCCTGGGGTGACTGTACTGGCCACACTGCGGTGTGGGCACTGGGGGACTGGCTTGGCTTCCTGCTCCCCAGGCCTTGGGAGGTTCTGATTCACACTCTTGCCTCAGCAAAAATGCCAAGACACTCATAAGTTTCTCTTGAAATCCCTTGCAAATTATCAAAACCACAAGTGCCAAGAGAGGCTGCCCATATCATCAGCTTCTATTCAATGCAGCATTAGGTAGAAGTTTGAATGCTGGCTTTGGAGTCACGCCGATCAGGTTGGAATCCCTGCTTTCCTTGCTGTACGGCTTGGCTAAGTCAGTTTCCCTGTGCAGGCTCCCCATCTGTAAAATGGGGATAATACCACCTATCTCGTAGATTCTGTATGTGTGAGTGCTGGAGCCAAGGAGTGTAAGACGGCCTGACTCTAGGAGACCCTCAGTAGACCAGCATCGTTACTTTTGTCTGACTCCTACCCCACTCCCCCCGTGTGCTCTTCAGGGCAAGCTCTAGATCACTCCAGCCCTGTGCCTGGGGTACCCAGGCAGGATGTCTGTCAGATGACAGTTGGCACCCAGCTCCTCCGCTACCCCCACCACCTAAGCCTCCAGCACACACAGTCCTACCCCTTCTCCTCCCCAGTTCTGCTGCTGCAGCCCATTGAGGGTGACGACATGGAGCACAAGACCCTGAAGATCACCGACTTCGGCCTGGCCCGCGAGTGGCACAAAACCACGCAGATGAGTGCTGCGGGCACCTACGCCTGGATGGCTCCCGAGGTCATCAAGGCCTCCACCTTCTCCAAGGGCAGCGATGTCTGGAGGTGTGGCCTGGATGGGGCTGGACAGGGCCAGCTGTGGGGCTGCAGAGGGCCGAGGGGAGGGACAAGGCCCTGAACCACTGAGTTCCCGGCTGCTTTGGGGTGCAGTGGTGGTTGGTGGAGACACAGCCCCTGCGTCTGGCCCACAGCTTTGGAGTGCTGCTGTGGGAACTGCTGACGGGGGAGGTGCCCTACCGTGGCATCGACTGCCTTGCTGTGGCCTACGGCGTGGCCGTGAACAAGCTGACGCTGCCCATCCCATCCACCTGCCCGGAGCCCTTCGCACAGCTCATGGCAGGTAAGGAGGGCGCGGGCGACGGGCGGTGCTCCTAGGCCCAGGACACGCGCGCCCACGGGCCCTTTCTTATTCTGGCTTTCCCTCTGCCCCCGCCGCGCCCCCAGACTGCTGGGCGCAGGATCCCCACCGCAGGCCCGACTTCGCCTCCATCCTGCAGCAGCTGGAGGCGCTGGAGGCGCAGGTCCTGCGGGAAATGCCGCGGGACTCCTTCCACTCCATGCAGGAAGGCTGGAAGCGCGAGATCCAGGGCCTCTTCGACGAGCTGCGGGCCAAGGAAAAGGTGCGAGGGGTGGGCGCCCCGGGCTTGGGAAGAGACGCCGGGGAGGAGCGTCTCCCGGGTCTCCGTGGGCCGGCGGTGCGGGCGGACGCCGGGCTGCGGGCCGGCCTGACCCCGGCGCCTCCGCTGTCCCGGGCGCAGGAACTCCTGAGCCGCGAGGAGGAGCTGACGCGCGCGGCGCGCGAGCAGCGGTCGCAGGCCGAGCAGCTGCGGCGGCGCGAGCACCTGCTGGCGCAGTGGGAGCTGGAGGTGTTCGAGCGCGAGCTGACGCTGCTGCTGCAGCAGGTGGACCGCGAGCGCCCGCACGTGCGCCGCCGCCGCGGTACCTTCAAGCGCAGCAAGCTCCGCGCGCGCGACGGCGGCGAGCGCATCAGCATGCCTCTCGGTAAGGGGCGGGCCCCGCGCGCCTCCCGCCGCGCCCATTGGCTGCGTGGCCGGGGGGTGGGGTCAGGCGCTGCGGCTGGCCGCCCTACTATTGGTTTAGCGTGGCGGTGGGTGGGCCCGTGAGCCGAAGGCGGAAAGGGGTGGGAGCGGGAATGTTTGTCCAGTCTGTGGGCGGGCCTGGAGGAGATATTTGCATGTCCGCCTGGGAGTGGCTGCAGCCGGGAAGGGGCGGGGCTCACGGAGTTCTGGGAAGGCCGAAGGGGCGGGGCGTCGGGTCCAGGCTCCGCCCGCTTCCCGCGGTGGTGGAGTCCAGCCCGCGCGCGTGGGCTCAGGGCGGCGCCGCAACCACCATGCCAGGCCCGGCCCCTGCCCCGCCTGCGTGGCCTGGGAGCCGACCGAGGGCCCCCCCGGGGTGGGGTCCTGGCTCCCCTCCACCACAAACCTGCCCCCTGCTCCCCTTCAACCCCAGACTTCAAGCACCGCATCACCGTGCAGGCCTCGCCAGGCCTTGACCGGAGGAAAAACGTCTTCGAGGTTGGGACTGGGGACTCGCCCACCTTCCCCCGGTTCCGGGCCATCCAGTGTAAGTTTCCCCCCTTTCCTTTCCCCCCAGCCCCTTATCCTCCTGTCAAAACTTACCTTTTGAGGTAGGTCCACCCACTGCCTTCTGTTCCCCCGTCCGGGCTCCCCTTCCCTATCCTCTGCACTAGTACCTCTGAGGCCCCCAAACAGCACTTATTCTACTTGTGGGTTTGTTTTTTTTTTTAACCAGACACTACCATGATACTATGTGCTTCTCATTTTCCTAAATGCTTTGCTACTATTAATATGTTAAATCTTTGTGATATACTCATTGTTAATATTTACACCATATAGCTGAGAAACGTAGAAAAAGTCACTTGCCTAAGAAGTGGGGCCAGAATTCACGTCCAGGCAGTCGAGTTGGCTCTAGAGTCTCTGCAGTAGCTACTAAGAAGTGGCTGCTGGCAGAAAGACTAGACGAGATGCCCCACTCCACTGCCAGCTCTAGGACCCAAACCTGCCTACCACGCCCCCACTCTGTTCAGATTGTCTGTGGCCCCAAGCCCACCCTGAGAAGAGTACGGGTCCTGGCTGCTTCCTGTCCTCTAAGCGGTTGCCTCTGTAGCCTAGCTCTCATGTTGGGGACAGAGGTTAGGGCTCCTGACTCCAGCTCAGGTGCCATTGTTTTTCTCCCCACAGTGGAGCCCGTGGAGGCGGGTCAGGCGTGGGGCCGCCAATCCCCCCGCCGTCTGGAGGAATCAAGCAATGGAGAGCGGCGAGCATGCTGGGCCTGGGGCCCCAGTTCCCCCAAGCCTGGGGAAGCCCAGAATGGGAGGTAAGTGACTGAGTTTCAGCATCCCCCTCCAGCGCCACCTGCCTCCCAGCAGTCCTGAGATTCATGAAGCACCTCTCCCCTTCCTTCCCCAGGAGAAGGTCCCGCATGGACGAAGCTACGTGGTACCTGGATTCAGATGACTCGTCACCCTTGGGATCTCCTTCCACGCCCCCAGTGCTCAACGGTGAGTGGCCTTGTCTCTCCCCTATCAGGATCTTGCTGAGCTCCTTCTGTGGGCAGCATGAGGAGGCCATGAAAAGCCATTGGGCTGGAACTGAGGCTGAGACAGGGCAAGCTCTGCCCCTGGCCTCAGAGCCAGTCCTAGATGCAGGTCTCATCCACTACTGAGCTGGATCCAGCTCAGGCTTTGGGGGCCCAGAGTCTGGTCCCCCTGTTCTGGGCAAGCCTGCAGGAAGGCTCCATCATGGCCCTGTGGCAGCCCCTGTAAACCTGACAGGCTCTAGAGAGGGAAGGCAAGGGAATGGTCCCCCATTTGGTACCCAAGGGAAGCTGGGCCCAGAGAGGAGGAAACTGCCTGTGCAGGGCAGAGCTTACAAGTGGCTGCCACACTGTGCTTCCCAGAGCCCCTCCTGGGGAGGCCCTAGTTGGGGAAGGGGACAAAAAGGCTGAGCAGGCGGAGATCCAGGACCCATTCCCACTGCATCTGGGGCAGTTCTGGCCTTTTCTGTTCTCCACGATGATCACAGCACTTACTGTGTTCCAGGCATTCCATCCCAGCAGCAACCCCACGCGGGAGGTGCTGTTATTATCACCCTTTTAGAGATGAAGACACTGAGGCTCCGAGAAGCAAAGCAGCCTGCCTAGAGCCCCCGCTAAGGATGTGAGCCCAGAGGGACTTTGAAGCCTCTCTGGCTTCATAGTGAGCTTCTTGGGAAGGTTTCTCTTGAAGGAAGGGTTTCTTATGTCCAAACTACTTAGGAAGCTAGGGGTTCAGGCTTGGAGCTGGGCACCAGTGTCAGAGGTGTGAGGAATCAGGGACTAGAAAGTTGCACTCTCCCTCGCCTATGGGTAGCGCTTTTACTATGACAACTCGGAGACTTATCTTCACAGCCCCCAGCCCTGCCTGCCTCTCGTAGCCAGAGCCAGGACCTGGCTCAGCTGCTCTCAGCCCAGAGTCGTGTTCCACAAGCAATTTAGGCCCATTCCTCCCACCCCCGACCCAGCCCACCAACTCTCCCGTTAGTGTGAGCTACATCTGATTGCTATTCTCTGAGGCTGGTAATAACTGCTCACATTCACTGGGCACCTCCTGAGCGCCAGGCAAAGTTGGAAGGTGATGTTGTTATTAGATCCGTTTTATAGAGGAGGAAACTGAGGCACAGAACGATTAAGTGGTTGATGTAAGGAAGGCACAAAGCAGAGAAAAGATTTGAACCCAAGTCTGTCTGACTCCAGAGGCAGAGCCTTGCCCCCCACCCCCCTCCACCATCTGCCATCCTGTTTTCTGCTCCAGCAGTGGTGTTGCCCCAAACTGGATGTGCTGCAGGTGCTGGACTGAAAATTGGAAGGTCAAGGGGGCTGGGTGGAGTCACTTGCTCTAGAGTCTTCCAGGCCTGAAGGGTCAGTGGAGAACTTGAGGCCATGTCAATAGGGTGTGTAGATCAAAGCAGCCCCCCAGCCATGTTCTGAAGAGCCCTTTGGCCTTGCCTTCCCTGTGTTCTCAGGGGCAGGACACAAGGGGCCAGACCCCACCCTTCTCCAGCTTGCCCCTTTGTCTGAACGGATGCCAGGCCTGCCCACAGCCCAGCTGCTGGCTTTGTCCTTGGCTTCCCTGGCCCAAACCCACACTCCAGCTGCCATGTGGGCCCCACCAGGGTGCATGACCTTGACCTTCCAGCAGCCCACAGAGTCAGTCCTGTGAAACTGCCCAGGCAAATGCCATGCCACTGGGAAGCAACACCCCCCCCATTCCCTCCAGGACCTTGGCAGAGTGCAGCCAGCCTACACTGACAGGCCTTCTGAGAAACTGCCGTGACACTTACTGCCGTGGAGCCACCAACTACCACGTGGCCATGTCCTCTCCATGATACCCCATGGAAGCAATTTCACCTTCATCTCAGGGTCAAGATTAGTTGTACCAATTTCTCCCAAACAAGAGAGTTGCCAGTTCTTACTTCTGTGAATCTTAGAGCAAATCCAAATCCTGGCTGAGTTGTCTTAGACAAGTCATTTGCCATTGGCCGCACGAAGTTCTGTCCTCTCTCATTGTGTGTATTGACCTCCATTCCCAATTTCATCTTCCCTTCCCTTTGTCTCATTTTTCTTGCTTATGTTAAACAGATTTCTCCCTGTTCTGTTTAAACTCCCTGTAAGCTATTACTTTCTTTACATATAAATAGGAAGAGTAAGGACTGCCTCGTGGTTGTTACAAGGATTCTAAGGATGGATTTTTCCATCGAGGCAGGACTGATATATTCTGTGAGTCAGGTATCAACGTGGTGCTGGAGATCAACACTAGTCTGACCTCAGGGAGCTCCTAGTCTGGTGGAGGAGGCAGACTCATGAGTAAACAAGTCCAGTGGAGATTAGTAGGCCTGCGGATGAGGGCTGAGTTTGGTGGAACATGAGCAGTACCTGCACAGGTTCAGGGGGATTCTGGGTAGGCTTCACAGAGGAGCTGACATCTCAGCTGGGTCTTGAATGAATGGTAAATTAAAGATCACTGAAAGCCGAGGCGGGAAGGGTGTTCTGGGCAGAGGCATGGGGCCACCCCAGACCAGAGGGAGAGGAAACTTGGCCGGAACTCAGGGACAGAGCTGAGAGCCAGGGAGTCTCAGGCCTGGGGTGGAGGTCGGGGCCCAGACTGCATCCCATGGGTCTCTGGGCAGCCCTGGTACAGTATCAGCAGATGTTTGTTGAGTGAATGAGTGACCAAAGCTGCAAAAGCAGGCAGGAGCCAGCTCATGAAAGGCCTGGAAAGGAAGGGGGGTTTTTAAGCAGGGGCTTCCTGTCTTTAGCAGATTTGCATTTCAGGATTCCTTGGCCTTTCAGTGGCAGTGGTCAGGGGGTGGGGTGGGAGGCAAGGGGCAGAGAGACTGTGTGGCTGAGAATGGGGGGCCAGGTCGTGGCTCATAGTAGAAGCCGCACATTTCTTCCTCCTGATAGCCAGCCCAGTGCTCCACTCCTAGGCAAGTCGGCTCTATTTCTGGCACACGGATGAAGGGCAAGGCCAGGGAGGGCTTTGCAAACTCCTGCCAAGGAGTTTGGACTTTCTTTTGTTGGCAAGAGGGAGCCATGACAGATTCTAGAGCCAAGGAGGGACATGACAAAAGCGTGGCCACCTCCTTAATGAGGGGTTTCCCAGTGCCACCCCACATGGCCTAGAGTAGAGTTGGGCCAACCCGAGGCCAGCAGGTAGGACCCTGACATTTTGAAATACAGGACAGAGCCTGGGAAGTGGTGGGGAGAGCAAAGGATCTGGCTGCCTGGAGTGAGGCCGGCTCCACTTCTCACTGGCTGTGCAGCCTTAGGCAAGCCCTTAACCTCTGAGCCTGACAACGCCTGGGGCCTGAGGATCTGACAGCACAACGTCCCAGGGTCCCACTTCCTTCAGTAGGGTCTGGCCTCTGTGCTGCCCTGTAAACTCGAAGCGACCTCAGGCAAGGCCCTGACCTCTCTGAACCTAAGCTTCCTCATCTCTGGAATGGGGACCTTGATGTGCCTCCCGGGGCTGCTGTGTGTCCCCCACAAGCCACCGCTGGCGTGAGGGCAGGTGGGCAGAAGGGCCAGGGCTGCCTAGCACAGGAGGGAGGTGGGCACAGAGCCCGGGGAGCCGTCCTCCTGGCTGGTCGGGACAGCCCTGCCCCTGGGGCCCCCACGGGGGCTACTGGCAGCGGTTTCCTCTGTCTCGCAGGTCCTGACCACAAGGCCTGCTGCAATCTGCCTCAGCTTTCGCCCTGTGCACATTTACACCCACCCACACCCACACCTACTCTCCTTAGGCTTCAGGCAGAGCAGCGCCCCCTCCCCACTGCAGGTTCCTTGGCCTGCACTGCCCTCCTTGGAATATGGGGGGCGGTTGTGTGTGTGACGGACAGAGAGGAGCTGGGCTGGAGGCAGGGAAGATGCTGGTGGGGGCACAACTCCGTCCTCGTTCCAAGAGCACTAAGGGTCACTGTGCTGGGGAGGGTGGCAATCCCGTCCCCTGCCGGCAGCGAGCTAACCTGCGTCCTGTCCTGTTCCCCCCAGGTCACCCCCCACGGCCGAGCCCTGAGGCGGAGGAGCCGCGGCGGCCTGGCCAGGCAGAGCGAGGCAGCGGCAGCTCCGGGACCCCCAAGCTCATCCAGCGCGCCTTGCTGCGCGGCACCGCCCTGCTCGCCTCGCTGGGCCTGGGCCGCGACCTGCAGCCGTCCGGGGGTCCCAGCCGTGAGCGCGGGGAAGCCCCATCCACACCCACCACTGCGGTGCTCACGCCATCCCCTGCGGAGCCGCCCCGCTCCCCCCTCATCCTCCTCTCGCCCAAGACGTCCACGGCGCCCGCCTCCCCGCTGAGCCCCGTGGCCCCCGGCCCGCCCGTGCCCCTGCTGCTGGACCTGGGTGCCCCCGTGGGCCAGCCGTCAGCCAAGAGCCCCCGGCGGGAGGAAGAGACGCGCGGTGAGTGGCCGGGGAGCGCTGCTGGGGACAGGCAGGGAGACGAGACTGGGGCCAGGGCGGTCAGCTGGGGCGCTGGGGTCCATGTGGGGAATGGGGTTCTCATTTCAGCCACACAGCGCCAGTCGGGGAGGGGCCAGGCCATTTGTGATGTAGGAGAAGGGGTGATGATAGCAAGTCCTCCTAGTTACTCACTTGTGCCGGGTGCTGCTCTATTGCCTTAGAGAGGTTGTCTCATTTCATTCTCGCAGCCCTGGGGCGAGGTGCTCTTACTGGCCCTATTTTGTACACAAGGCCATTTACGTCAGAGAGATTAAGGGACTATTTCGTGGCAGAGCTGGGATCCAAAGCTAGGCCTGTGTGCTCCAGAGGCCTCCCTCTTAACTGCTCCATAATAAACAGACCTGCCGTGGAAGCCATGGGGGCAGATGGGGAAACTGAGGCTCAGAGCACGGCAGTGCCTCCTGGGGGCACCCAGGAGCCAGTGGCTGCCTGACCTGTGCCTCCTCCCTACTCTTCACAGGAGGCACTGTCTCACCCCCGCGAGGGGTATCACGCTCCGCCCCGGGAACCCCGGGCACCCCACGCTCACCGCCCCTGGGCCTCATCAGCCGCCCTCAGCCCTCGCCGCCCCTGGGCCTCATCAGCCGCCCTCGGCCCTCGCCGCCCCTGGGCCTCATCAGCCGCCCTCGGCCCTCACCTCTTCGCAGCCGCATTGACCCGTGGAGCTTCGTGTCAGCTGGGCCACGGCCTTCACCCCGGCCCTCACCCCTGCCCTCCCCACAGCCCACCCCCCGCCGGGCACCCTGGACCTTGTTCCCAGACTCGGACCCCTTCTGGGACTCCTCGCCTGCCAGCCCCTTCCGGGGGGGGCCCCAGGACTGCAGGGCACAGACCAAAGACGTGGGTGCCCAAGCCCCGTGGGCGCCGGAGGCGAGGCCTTGAATGGGCTGGGCCACAGCCCAGGCTCCAGCTGCCTTAAAGGAGCCACAGCGTACACTGGAACAGGAGCCAGCAGGCCTCTGTAGCTGCCTCAGTTTCCCCCAGGGACCCCGCCCCCTTTGGGGGTCAGGAACACTACACTGCACAGGAAGCCTTCACACTGGATGGGGGCCTTGCACTCCCCACTCACCTGCAATTGGTGGGTCCCCCGATTTACCTGCCCCACTGGGGCCCGACACTGTACCCAGCTGGTTGGGAGGACCAGAGCCTGTCTCAGGGAACTGCCCCGGGGGGAGGGGGGCGTGCAGGAAGAAGGGGAGGTGCAGGGGAGAGGGGCCGGCCTAGCTGTCACCAGCACTTTTGACCAAGTCTTGCTCCTGCGGCCCCTGCCCCAGCCTTAGTGCCTGGACGCAGGCTCCAGGTGCCTTCCTGGTGCCCCAGCCAGGGTTGGGGCTTCGGCCTCAGGATCCAATGAAGCCAAATAAACTGTAAGCTGTCTCCCCATGCACAGCCTGTCCCCTTTCTCAGAGGTAACCGGGGGATCCAAATTATGTGACCCTGGTGTCTTCATGCCCCCAGCAGAAGGTGCAGTTGGCCTGGGCCCAGGCCGGGGTGCCTCACACCACACACCTCTCCTGGGGCCGAGCCCCCCCAGCCCTGGTCAGGCATTCAAGGCCCTTCGCTGCCTCCCTCACCTCCTCCCCACCCCACGCCAGGGCCTTTCACACCTCCACGTCTTGCACAAGCCATTCCCACCATTGCCAGGTCCTGTGTCTTCCCACATCCTCCCTGGTACTGGGTGGTCTCTGCTCGGCCTCCAGCCCTGCTGCAAGGCCACCTCCTTGGGAAGGCTTCCCTGGCCAGGCCACCCAGGTGGGTCTCAGAGCCCAGGAGCCACAGCCCTCGAGGCAGCTTCTTGGGGGTTTGTCCTGGGTTTGGCTCTATCCCATAGTCTGGACACAAGGAGTGAGCCCCACCCACCCACCTCCCGGCACAGACCCACCCAGGCACTGCTCATTCTTCTCCTAAGGCCTCCACCTGGGTTCTACAGACTGCAGCCCTCACCCCACACCCTAGGACAGGATTCCCAGCCTCTAGGGCTCGGCCCCCCAGTGGTCTATGGGAGTCGCTGCCCAGGCTTCCCCTCCCCCACATGCTCCTGGGCAGCCAGACTCGCTGAGCACAGCAGGACCAGGACTCGGGAAGCCAGGGCACAAAGGGTTCTCAGCAAGGACTGGGAACCGGGCCTTGAGTTGCCAGCTCCAGCCCAACCCTGGGCCTCCTTGACTCCTCCCTATACCTCATCACCGCCCCTGCCTCACCTGATCCACCCTGAATCCCATTACTCTCCTGGCCCAGGCCACCATCGTTCCTCCCTGTTAGCCTCCCTACGGGTCTCTCTGGGCCATGCTTGTCATCAAGGTCCTGGGTCCTAGCCTCCCCTGCACCCCCTCATGCCCCTCCTCCCATACCCACCCAGCCACTGCCACGGCCAGCCCCCTGCTCCTCCCATACCCCAGGCTTTCCCCACTTCAGGGCCTTTGCACATGCTGTGCCCTCTGCCTGAGATGCTCTTCCCGAGTCCTGCTGTGGCTGGCCTTTTCTCATTCCCCAGCTGAAACGTCACCTCTGCCAAGGGCTTTCCCAGTGAGCTTCCCCTACCCACCCCTCATTCTCCCCCATACCCAGAGTGTTTCCTTCTCGCAACTTGTGACAGTGAAGTTGTTTCGCCTTTTTGCTGACAGGTGTCCTGTGTCCCCCACCAGCATGTGAACACCAGGAGGGAAGGGACCTGGGCATGTCCCATTCCCTAGTGTCCTCAGGGCCTAAGCACTTGTTGAATGCATGAGCGAAGGAACGAAGGAATGAATGAATGGGGTATATTTGTGACTGAGTCCATCCTTGAATAAACCACCACAGTGTGATTTGGAGCTGGTTGCTTAACCCTCTGAGCCTCAGCTTCCCTAGCCTGCCCTTGCCGCAGCCACCCACCACCCCACCCCAGCAGCTGTCAAACAGGCAAATAAAACCTCTCGCCCCCAGAAACTGGGAGGAGCGAGCAGCTCACCTCCAAGCCTGGGCCCTCCCTGCCTCACTCGCACATTCACCCCAGCAGTGTCCCAGGCATCCCTCCCTCTTCAGCCACCCACACAGCACCTCCTCCCAGCCCCACCCTGCCCAGCCCCTCCCAGGTGCCTGTGGTGGAGCAGCCAGCTCCCACAGCACCCCAGACTCCAGGAAGCACACGATGGGGTGTCTGAGGCCCTGGGCCCGATACGGCCTCCTGGTTGTGGCCCACGGGCTGGCCCTGGGGCTGGGGGCTGTGGTGCTCCAGGCCCTGGAGGGCCCCCCAGCACTACAGCTCCAGGCCAGGCTCAGGGCTGAGCTGGCCACCTTCCAGGCAGAGTATGGGGCCTGCCTGCCACCTGGGGCACTGGAGGAGTTGCTGGGTGCCGCCCTGGCAGCACAGGTCCACGGGGTCTCCAGCCTGCGCAACGGCTCAGAGGCCGGGAACTGGGACCTGTCCTCGGCACTTCTCTTCACTGCCAGCATCCTCACCACCACGGGTAAGGCCGCCAGGCGGCCAGGCAGGAGGTGACTCCTGAGGCCATCGCTCCCTAAGGTTCCGGGGGATACAGCCCCACCCAACCCCAAAGTGCCAGATGGAGCTCAGGACCTACTAGGCTTGTCATTACAGCTTGAGCTCCCCACATCAATGCTCCCCAACTGGTGCCTCCACTTCCCCTGCCAGGAGGGGTGTGGTCTCCCCAGCCCCACCCCCAGGCACCCTTTGAAACCCAGGAAAGGCGCCCAGATCCCAGGGGCCTGAGGTGAGGCAGGAAACACAGTAACATGGAATGGATTCTTGGCTGGAGGGAAATGGGGGGAGCCCAGAGCACGCCTGGGGGTGGGGGTGGGGTGAGGGAAGGCTTCAGGGGGAAGTAGTCCCTGGTGAGATGGTAGTCCAGGCAACAAGGGATGAAGGAATTCCTGGCAGAGGGAACAGCATATGCAAAGACCCAAAAAGCCATGGGGCCCATAGCCCTGGGGTTTTTGTCCTGCAAGGTGCCTAAATATTTTCTGATTTGAAGCCTGTATTCCCAGCTTCTTTTAGAAAATCAGGAAATCTAATCTCATGGAAGCCAGAATCCCTGCAAGGGAACATGTTGCCTGGCGTGGAACAGGGCCTGCCCCTTGGGCAGAGAACATGCTCTCCCGTCCACCCCAGCCCCCAGCACTCCCTCCTGTCCCACATCTGACTCCTGGAGGCATTTGAGTTTGCAACCTCCGGACTAGCTGATGCGGTCCTCCCAACGAGCCCTGCTCTCCCACCTCTCCCTGCCTTTGCGCATGCTTGTCGGGCCTCGAATACTCTCTCTCGTGCACACTGCCTCTCTTGGCACACGGGAGGGCTCGGTACACCTCTGGGGAATGAAAGGGCAGGTGACATTCTGCCTGTTGTGGATTTGCAAGTATCGGCTAAGGGCAGAGCTGAGGAATCTCTCCGAAAGCCAGGTTCCCTCTAGGGCAAGACAGCTGTCCTCCAAAAGGTCTGAGGGACTTGTCTCCTTTAATCCCTTCATTTTCCAGAAGAAAAGACAGGCCTAGAAAGGTTCGTGTCCCTCCACCCCCCACCCACGCACCCCGAGGAGGGGCAGAGACCATAGAACAGGAGCCTGAGCAGCTCCAGAAATTTCGGCCACCAGGGGGCGTCCTTCTGTGGGTGGGGCTGTGGAGGGAAGTGGGGGCCCTCCAGGGAGCATCCCACTCAAGGGCCCACTGTCGCTCTTCCCTCCAGGTTACGGTCACACAGCCCCGTTATCGGCCGGCGGCAAGGCCTTCTGCGTGGTCTACGCGGCCCTGGGGCTGCCAGCCTCGCTAGCCCTTCTGGCCGCTCTGCGCCGCGGCCTGCTGCCTGCACTCAGCCGCCCGGGTGCCTGGGCAGCGGCCCGCTGGCAGCTGGCGCCGGCCAGGGCTGCACTGCTGCAGGCCACCGGCCTGGGCCTGCTGGTGGCCGTCACCTTCGTGCTGCTGCCGGCGCTGGTGCTGTGGGGCCTGCAGGGCGACTGCAGCCTGCTGGAGGCGATCTACTTCTGCTTCGGCTCCCTCAGCACCATCGGCCTGGGGGACCTGCTGCCCGGGCGGGGCCGCCGCCTGCATCCGGCCCTCTACCGCCTCGGCCAGCTCGCCCTTCTCGGTGAGCCTGGCCGCCCTGGGGGAGGCGGAGCCTGGACTAGGACTCCCATAAGCACCCTGGGACCGAGCCCCAGAGCAGGCATCCCGCCCTGGGTGCTGCAGACCGCAGCAGCCCCGTGGCAGTAATAAGTGTGCCGGGTGCTGCAAGGGGGGGGCGGGCACGTCACCACACCCCGAGCCACCGTTGTCACCTCCTCCCCAGGTTACTTGCTCTTCGGGCTCCTGGCCATGCTGCTGGCCGTGGAGACCTTCTCGGAGCTGCCACAGGTCCGTGCCGCCGTGAGGTTTTTCGGGTCCAGTGGCCCTTTGACTGCTGAGGATCAGAACGGCATTGTAGCCCAGGACGAATTGGCCCTGAGTGCCCTGCCACCCGCTGCCGCCGCCCCACAACAGGCCCCGGCTTGCTGACAGCTGTCGGCTGACAGAGCTCAGCTCCTCTGAGGAGGAAGCCCTGGAAGGAGGAAGCAGTCCGGACAGGCTGGGGAAGCTTCTGGAGATCGGGGGGTGGGGTGGGGGGTGGGCCACCTGAGGGTCTCAGGGGATATTGTGGTCATAGAATAATAAAATGAGCGACTACCCGGGCTGTGTTTTCCCCTCTTCTTTCGAAATGGGACTTCCCTCCCACCATCAACAACTCCCCTCCTCCCTGCTCCTCCTCCATTCTCCTTGGAAGGCCGAGGTCCAGCCTCAGCTCGCCTCTGGGAACCTCCAGGCCTGCCCGCTCCAGAGAGACAGCCTTATCGGCCCAAGTCCCACCCTCTTCCGTCTATTGAAAGCCGCAAGGCTCCGAGAAAGGGCGCTGCTGAGTCCTGTCTAACTTTATTGCCCGCCAGGAACAGGAAGGGGAGCCGGCAGGACGCTCACAAAGCCGCCGCCTCCTCTCCCCAGGCTGGCCCTCCCGGCCCTGCCGTCGAGGAGGGGTTCCGCGGGGCGCTCCTGGGGACCCCTGCCCACCGCGAGCACAGGCACCCACACTCTTACGGACAAATAAATACGGCCGGGACGGCGCCGCCGCCCAGCCGCTCCGGTCCGTCGGGGCCCGAGGTCTGCCCTACCCCGGCCCGGGAAGGGGCGCCGGCAGCCGCTAGGGCGGCGCGCGGCATCTGGCAAGGCCTGGTCCTCGCGAGCGCAGGCCCAGGGCGGCGCCGGCGGCGACAGAAGCTGCGGTCAGAGCGGTCCGGGAGGGGCGCGGGCGCCGGCGGGCAGAGGCCACCGAGGCGAGGGCCTCCCGGGCCCCGCGCGGCCTCAGCTCAGCGCGCAGCGCTCGCGCCGGGCCAGCTGCCGGCTCAGCTTGCGGCGCCGCTGCTCCAGCCCGCGTTCCAGGCGCTCGTCCTCCTCCAGGGCGCTGCAGGGAACGGCTTGGAGTCAGCCCCAGCGCCCCGCGCGGCCCCGAGGCCCGCCCCCGACTCCCAGCGCGCCCCCGGGCCCCCCGCTCACATCCGCTCCTTGTGGTCCAGGTCGCGGACCAACTCGTCGCGCTGGTTCACCAGGGACACCAGCTCCTCCAGCAGGAGCTGCTCTCGGTGCTGCTGCGCGGTCGTTTTCAGCCAGTCTGCGGGCGAAGGAGGCTGCGAGTCAGGGGGCGCCGAGGCTCCTCGCTCCTGGCCACCCCCTCCCCCGTACGGCTCCGCCCCGCACCTTCGATGGCCAGCATGGCCCGCAGCTCGCGGCTGAGCAGCTCGAACCTCCGTTCCAAGTCCTGCTCCTCGATGCTGGGGGGTGGGGAAGGGGAGGTGTCAGGTCAGGGAAAGGGTGACCCGGAGGCAGTGCCCAGGGTGCTGCCCACCCCCCCACACGCACCCCATCCCACGCGCTTCCCCTTTGGGGCCTGGCTGAGGGCAGAGCGACATCCCAGGGCCCAGCCAGCACCATCTCCTTTGTTCTCCCATTGTCGGAGGTTAATGTCCTCTCCCCTCTCTGCCCAACACGCTCGCTCCCTCTTTTTTTTTAAGGAGGTACCGGGGACCTCGAACATGGGAAGGCAGGTGCTCAAACCACCGAGCTACACCTGCTCCCTGCTCTCTTTTTAATAAGAAACAACCCTGCAGGAATATTTCAATGAACTCCACTTATGATTAAACAGCAAATAAATACTAGGCAACTCTGGGGGGGGTGAAAAAAAGGCCCAAAATGCAAAAGGGGGGCAAAACCTCAGTGCAGGACTATGAAGGCAACAGCCGCGAAGGAGCACTTCCCACCCCTGTTGGGAACCCAGCTCAGATCTCTCTGGGCCTCAGTTTCCCCTACTGTAAAGAAACAGTGTCAAACTTGGGGACTCAGCCCTGATCTTCCTGAACCACGTTTTGCTCCGGGCCTGGGTTTTCACATTAGTAAAAATACCATCTTAAGATATAAACTTTAATACAAAATTAAATAGGAAAGAAAAAATTCCTAAGACAAATTTTGAAGATCTTGGTAGAAAATAAAGCAGTGAAGAGCTCTAAGCCAAGTCGCTAAAGCTTCCTCTGTTCTGGCAGCCCCCACTCCAGGGACATTCGACTGTCCCCTGCTCGGCTGGACCCTGCCTAGTGGGGGCAAGGCCTGGGTCGCGGTGGGCGGGCCGGGGATAGGCAGGGCCAGGTCGGGTGAGCGGGGCCTGGACCTGCACTCACAGCAGCTGCAGCTGATCCTGCCTCCGGATGAGGGCGTTCTTCTTGTTGACCAGTGTGAACCATTCCTGGATCAGCACCTCCTCCTGCAGCCTGTCGGCACCTGAACCCGGGCAAGGCAGTCACCAGGCCTGCCACCCCACCCAGGGGTCAGAAGCAGGGCGGCTGGGGATTGGGGAGGGGGCTTGCCCCTAGTGGCCTTCTAGAAGCCAGAGCCCACAGGGTCTCAGTGAGTCCAGCTGTAAAATGGGCGCGATGACCCCGGTTGTGCTGCCCCACACCTCCCGAGATCAGAAGAACTTCAGGGCTGGGCAGATCTGGTGGCAAGCGCCAGGGAAGGGGCCCCAGACGCCCGTCCCACCTGACTCCATGAGGCTCCTCAGCTGCGCCTCCACTTGGGCTGCCCGCCCATCGATCTGCCTCTGCTCCTGCTCCAGGGCCTGCAGCTCGGCGCACACATACTGGCTTGTGTCCTGGAACCGCTGCTGGGGTGAAGGTGAAGTGGGGGAGGGGGGCAGAGTGGGCTCAGCCCAGGCCCGCCTGGAAGGTGTCTGCCCATCAGCCCTGCCCACCTCTGCTCTCCTTACCAGCCCAGCCTCCTCGCCTGGGCTCGGGGGCCGCTCCTCGGATGGGGGGCTCCCACCTGCAAACAGAGACCAGGCTAAGGCACCCCCAGGAAGTCCCCAGCCCCTGACTCATGAGCAGCCTGTGCCGAGCTGGTCCCCACCCCTCCAAATCTACTCACCACAGGGCTGCTGCTGCAGGGCTGCGGCTGGGGCTGGGCCAGGGGCTAAGCTGGGTTCAGGGCTCGGGCCTTCCTGTGGACGAAGGAGCTGGTGAGAGCTGGGAGGGCTTCCTGGGCAGCCCCTGCCCTGGGGCTGGCCAGAGCTTCCCACACACAGGGGAGGAGGGGGCCTCAATCCCATACCCTGCCCACAAGCTGTCTCTAGTCCTGCCTGCACAGAGCCGCCCACTGCTGGCACAAAGTGCCTCCTCGGCAAAGCACACGGGCCGCCGTGGCCTGTGCTCCACCCTCTCCGGTCCTGTGGTCCCGGGCCAGTCTACTCCTACTCATGGGGCTTTGGGAAGAGTTGGCGTGAAAAGCTGTGAAGGGCCCAGCCTGGCCCTCTGCTTCCGCCTCGCCCCCTCCTCCATGCAGTTCCAGCAGACCACTTCTGACCCTGTCAGCTGGTGCTGGCATTTCATTATGGCCGGGACCCCCACAAGATGATGCTGAGCTGACCTGATGGCAGCTCCATCTCCAGACCTAGGCCACCCTGAGCCAACATCTCCACCTCCTGGCCGAAAGGGGGCCCCCTCCCGCCTTCCCGGTTCCCATGCCAGATGGCTGCTGTCCTCTTCACACAACACTCAGGAACTGAGGACAGGACAGGTTGGCTGGAACTACAGATTTTAGCCTGGAAAGTAGGGCTGGCCCCAGATGTGCCCCATCCCTGGACACTTGCTGGGACTGTCAGCCCCAGGGGGGTCCCACCAGCTGTCGGCCTGGTCCCCTTTACAGCTCCTGCTCTGGCCACCCTTCTGCATGCGTGACAAGCAGGGAGAAGGGTTTGAGCTGCCCACTGTCCATCCACCCTGCTCCTCTCTGAGAAGCAGCCCTGGATACCCCAGCTCAGGAACCCTCTTCTCCTGCCTGGCTCATGTCCTCACCAGTTCCAGCCCTGCCCTGCCTGCTGACCTCATGCCACAACTGAGGGATCTTCCTCAAACCTTCACCCAGTGCAACCCTCCTCAGCCCGCAGCCTGTTGCCAAGACAACTCCAGCCTCAACTTTCTTGCTACCTGCCCCCACCCCGGGTCCTGAACCCCAGCTAGACCCCACCCTCCGGCCACAGCGATGGACTTTCAGTTTCCTGAGTCCCTTCCTCAGCCTGGAGTCAGCTTCCATCTCGGGCTGCCCACCACCAGCTGGGCCTTCATGACCCAGCTCGGCTCCACCTCCCCCAGGGCCTCCTTCGGGCTCCCTCGCCTCTCTCTGCCTCCCTCCCTGACTTGTGTGCCTCCTGAAGCCTCCCCAGGTATGCAGGCTGCACAGATGCAACTCCATGGCTTCCTGAGTCTCCCACAACAAAGCCCCCATCCCCCACCCGTCTTGGCTGTCAGCCAAGTGTGTCTCCCTGACCAGAGGAAGTCCCTGTCCACAGGGCTAGGCCAGCACGGGCGCTGACTAGTATTACTCAACTTATGTGCCAGGCACTGTTCAAGGCACTTTCCACGCATCAGCTCGTTTAGTTCTCCCAATAAGGCTGCGAGGCAGGGACTGTTACCCTCCCACTTTACAGAGGAGGAAACAGGGTCAAAGAAGGAAAGAGGGGGTCAGAGACGAGGCTCACAGAGGACCTGGACTGGGGCCCAGGGCTGTCTAACCCAAAGCTTTGTCCCCAGGCTTGTCCACCAACTTGCTGTGTGCCTCGGGGCCAGTCACCCAACTGAATTCTGTTTGTGTCCTTTTATGTAAAATGGGGAAAAATCCGAGTCCTATGTAAACTGGGGGCTGCAGGACCCCAGAAAGTTATCTGGGGCAACACACAGCTCGCGTTTTTTGACAACATCCTGAAGCAGCCTCAAGGCTACCTTGTAAAGGGTTTTCCGACATATGCTTCTCATGCTCAGGAAAGAGCACAGAGAGGTTAAGTGGCTAGCCCATGGTCACACAGCCAGTCAGTAGTGTCGGGCCCAGGGGAGAGTGCCCTTTAAAAGCTCAGGCTTGGAACCTGGGTCCACACCTGAGTCTATCCCCTTTGACTCTCTCTTCATCTCCCTGAGCCTTGATGTTCCCACCTGTAAAATGGGGTGATCATTCCTCCTGGAATGGGCATTGTGGGAAGCCAGTGAGGGGTTGAGGTGCAGGCCAGGCACAGAGAAAATGCTCTGACTGCCTCAGCAGCTGCCAGCAGACAGAGGCAGGGAAGTGGAGAAACCCCGAGCTCAGCAGCAACTAAGTTTACTCACACCCAGCCCTGATGGGAATTCTAAGTAATGCTTCCTCAAGCCTAACCCGAATTCCTTTCTATACCGTCCTGAGCAGCCCCTACTCCAGGAAGCCTTCCTGGGCAGCACCAGAGGCACCCTGCCCTCCTCATGCTTCAGCCCCACCCCAGTTCCAGGGTGCCTGACCTCATTTCCCCACCACGCTCCAACCCAGGACGTTGGGAGCTCTCAAGGGCTGGGCTCGATGAGCCTCTCTTACTGCACCCATGGGACCTGGGGGATGGAGCTGGCTCATGAGGAGGGGCACCCTCCAGCCTCCCAGGTCAAATATCTCCTAGGAGACATGGGCTGGAGAAAGCCTGGCTTGGAAGGACCAGATGCTGGGCCTTGAACCCAGGAGAATGGAGGATGGAGCCTCCCCTTTAAGATTTAAAGAGGCACTGACACACCTTGACGGGGTTGCGGCCAGAGGCCAACAGAGGCGGGGTGGCTGTGTCCTGCTCCTGCCTGCCTGCCCCATCTCCTGGGGTGCCTCCCGTGCCTTCTTTGTCTCATTCACAGGATCAACCCCGAGCTCTGACCCTAGCATTCAAGGCTCCTTCTCTACCAGCTAGCTTCATTGCCTGCTCTGACCTCATAGGAAATAACCAGCAGTTCTCTAAATGAGACCTCAGCTTTCCAACTGCCATATTTTTGCTTGTGCGGGTCCCTTCACTTGAGAACTGTCCCCTCCTCCCTCATTTCTTACTTGGGAAAACCTGTCACCTAATCAACTTAACTCAAATGGCTGCTTCTTCCAGGAAGCCTTTCCCAATTCATTCCCTCTTTTCTCCTTGAACTCAGGGGTCATCCCTGGGCAGCTGGAAGCTTAGAGAAGCCTGACAGTGCTGCCCTTGCTGTCACAGGCAGGTCCGTGCAGTGGGTGGAACCCCAGCTTGGACTTCAGGGGCTGTTAGTTGCTGAACAAATCCCTGCCCTCTCTGGGACCATCTCCCCTTCAGTACAGTGATGACTTGACACTCTGGGAGCCTCTGGCCTGAGACCTGCTGGGGACTGGGAAGGAAATGGGTCCCCAGCAGGACCTCTCACCTCCAATTCCCCCTTATCAGAAAGGAGAGAGGAAATTTCTCTCCAGCATCTGGGATTAAAGATCTAAGTCAGAGCACCTTGGGAGTGGGAGGCCCTGGAAAGCCCCCTTGAGTCTAAAAACCCTGCCCCCCCACCCCAGGAGGTGGGATGGTTGCTGCTTGACCCCAGGCCACCAGCATGTTAAGAAATGCCTGAACCCACTTTACCATCCACAAAGCAGCACTGCCTTTGCAGCTGACAGCAGGGAGCCTTCTGGGTGCTTCCTACTACAGCCCACGAGTCTCCTAACGAGATGCCCGGCATTAAAAACCGTTAGCATCTATGCCAAGTCTGACAACCAAGCCCGGGACCCTGTCCCAGCAGCAGTTCTCGGTCTAACAGGCACCACTTGTAAATGGCCCCTGACGGGGAGCTTACTACCTCGCTCCTGCACAGCACCCCGCCGCCCGGAAACAACCATCTCCGCGCCAGCTCTGCCCTCGGGAACCCAGCTCAGGACCCGGCCACCTCTCCTCCGCCCCGCCCACCACGACCCCCGCGTCGCCAGGACACTCACTGTGGCCGCAGCTCCGGCGGCGCCCGCGGCCCCTGAGTCCGGGTCGTCCACCGAGAAGGAATTGCTGTTGCGCAGCCGGGAGCGCCGCTTCTTTAGCAGGTCCGCGTCGCGCACGTGGGAGAAGGAGCCGTGCGCGCGGGGCGGGGGCACCGGCCCGGGCTCCCCGTTGACCGATTGCCGTCGCAGCCTCACGCCGCCGCCGCCCGGAGCCCCCGCCCCGTTCACCAGCCCCTCGGCCACGCGCGCCCCGGGGCTGTCGACCGGGGCCTCCGCGGAGCGCACCTCCAGAGCGGCCTCGGCCTCGCGGTCCTTCGAGGCACGGCCCGCGTCCGCGCTCCCGCCCCTGGCGGCCGCCCCGTCCGCCGGGGTCGCGGGCTCCTTGGACGCCCTGGGCTCCCTGGGCGCCTCGGCCCCGCGCTCGCGCAGCCGCTGCGCCAGGTGGCCGGCGTCCAGGTCGTCCGGCGGGCCCGCCTGGGCACTACCCACGCGGTACATGCCCGCGCCGCCGCCGCCCTCCAGCTGCACCAGCTGCAGCTCCTGGCCCGTGCAGAAGGCGCGGATCTGGCACAGGTACGTCATGACGATGAGCTTGTCGGGCACCGACAGCAGCACCATGTCCGCTGGCTCCAGCAGCCGCGACACGCCCAGGGCCGCGAAGCCATCGAAGGCCTAGGAAGGGCGCGCGCGGGGTCAGCGGGACGGCGGGGGCGGGCGTTACCCAGAACTGCAGCCCCCTGGCTCCGACCCGCTGCCACCGAGAGGGTCCCGGCAGCTTCCACGCCCGGGTTGGCCTGGCAACGCCTTCCCCCTTCATCTAGCAACAGGGACTGCCCTCGCGTTACCTAGCAACTGCCCACATCGCCCACCCCAACCAGAGGGTGGTTTTGGAAAAACCGTCCTGAGAAAACAGACTCCACCC